>CAIGRP010093747.1:0-18404 GCA_903798385.1 Fraxinus cuspidata | reverse complement strand
ATGGTATGTGTAAGAGTAGTATGGTAGTTGATACGATAGTTGTTAGAAAATATCTTGGACTTTTGTATCAAGGTTTGACTATATATAGAGCCAAGTTGTATGAAAAACTTAGAAGGAAATTATTAATGAAAATGATGAATGATATTAATCTTCATTCCTTCTCCTCTGTTTGTTTCATAAATGAGAGCAGAGTACATGTTTTGCTATGTTTCATATCCGGTTACTTTAATAACCGGTATATGAATTCAATGTTTTTGTTCCTCCATCACTTCCTCTAAATCAAAATAATATCATAGATCTAAAAGAGTTTTTGAATCATAAAATTCCAACAGTTTTTATCTGGCCATAAATTAAAGCAACGTCAAGTGTTTTCAATTAAGCTATTTTTCATATTTTTTCCTAATTTTAACATCGAAGCATTATATTTGGTCCAATTGTTCTTCTAAAGTGTGTTGCTTTTTTTAAAAAAAATTATGATAATACTTGGAAGAAAGTTAGCAGGCTTTCTTTTGTGCTTTTGATTGTCACAAAGTGTTTAATTTATGACTATTTTAAATCAAGTTTTACCTTTTTCGGATGTCAAAATCAAAGCTGAAATAGAATTTTGTTATCTATAATTTGTAGTCAAGCAGAGATATAAAAAGGTAGAAAGTTCGTTTGTGGATATTCTGAAAATCTCGAGTTTTTAGATCCACAAACAATGACACAAGTACATGAATTAAAAGAAGAAAAAATCATTAGGCTAAGGTAAAACAGTTGTTTCAGGATTAATATTAGATAGATAAAAACACCACAACCCCCACCAATAGTTAGTATTTCAAGAATTTATACAAAAATGGCTTCTCAATTTAACCAGATAATCAGCACACTGGGTACAAAGACAAAATTAATAGGACATAGAGATGTCCAAATGGCTAAAACAAACTCTTATGGTAATGAAATTGAAACATAAACATAAATGGCATTAGTTCATGTTTAATATAAGGTGACTGATGGCTTTTGTTAATACTACCTAATTCCATCTAATCATTTCTACCAAACATATCATAGAAGATAGATCAGTAATAGACCTTCAAATGGTTAGCTGACTCATCTTTGTCAATGAAAACTCTAGTAAACTCAACCACAAACTCGACTCCAATTTTGGTCCACAGAATCCCCTCGGGGTTCCTAAATTTACCAATCATTAGAAATTTAATCTCAAGAGTAGATGGTGACTGACTGTGGGGATTAGGTATCTGGCCTACATATGGCTTCTAAAATTACTTACTAGGAAATTCTCGGTTTTTGTAAATGGTGACTTTGTCGGAGTGAGGGTGTTATCATGTTATGTGTCAAAAGCATACAGTCTATCTTAAGTTTTTTTTTTTTTTTTAATGAAACGATGTTCTGTTGTCAAATTTAGTTCACCATTCTCTCCTTTATTAATATGTACGTTCTTTCAATGAGGTGACATTCTGTTTTCTAATTAATCAAGTTGTTTCTACGATGATACCTTAAGTTGCTGGTATTTCTGATTGCTTTCTATTTTGTTTTCTGTATTAATTCGACCTTTTTTAATTATGCTAATTAGTTTTAACGTTTGAAATCAACATTCAGTTTTTTGATTGTGGTTGCTGGCTGAAGTTTTGCATAGAACTATCCCAAAGCATAGGTCGTCAAATCTTGACCTTTATCATAGAGGGAAACCCTTCTCTTGGTTAGGTTTGGGTTATAAAATTGATCCCTTTTCTCCGGCAGCAATAACAATGCTTCATCCAACCTCGCGACTGAGCTTGCTGTTCTGGTGAGCATCAATATGTTCTACTCAATTGCCATGAAATTTATTGCTCCTCATTTGGTTACAAAGTAGTTCAATATATGCAGTCAATGAAATTTGTCAAGACATATTGTTGGAAGTAAAATCCGTTATGTTATCGCCAAAGATGTTGACTATTATGCAAATTCAAAAGTTTTTGATTCGTAAAAAGAGACAATGAACACTTAGTTGAGTCTCATGCTTGTTAGATTGTCGTTGTGTGAGTTAATTAGCCGACTAAAAATTTATCGGGAACAAGTGAGTAAGGCTTAGTTTGTATTTATGTCCATTAATTGTGTCATCATTTGGTTTTGTTTGCCAGTTGGGCAGTCGGCGTTTAAGTAATTTGTACTTAATTTACATTTCATTCTCCATTACATTTTACTTCAACTTGCATTAGTCCTCCTTGCATATCAGATAGTAGTAGTGTGATGCAAAGCGGAGATGCTTAATCAAAATATCGGCTATTATAGTCTCTTGGATTGTAAGTTGCATAATTGAATTTAAAATAAAGGATGCATGACATCTGTTTGTATTATGATTTATTTTATTATTTAATAAACTTTTTTATCTGATTACTTGCTAATTATCTGTTTTAGGTTAGCTATTTCTTGTATGAATTCATCTACAAGTTGGACAAGGTTACATACAACAAACTCCATCCATACACGGTATGGATTCCCATAGCATATGTCCTGAAATTTTGAATCGACTTGTCCTCAACTCTTCATTCTCATTTTCTGATATCACCTATATCCTTTATGGGTGGAAAGAATTTCTATTAGATAGCTTTAACAGATTCATTTGTTACAAGACTTATCTGGAAAGGTTTTCTCAAAAATCTCCTTCATTGTTTGCTTCTCTTTTCCCCCATCTTTATATTTGTTTGCGGAGTTCTTCTCAGCAGCTTCTAAATTTTTCATTGGCCCTTTTTACATAAGTTCTATATCGGTTTGATTATAAGTCATTAACTACATAGCCTTTTCAATTACATAATGGAAAGTTATTTACTTGTAAATGTCTATTTTATTCACTTCTTTCCATTTGTGCAAGAATAGAACCTTTTTCTTTTACATGGCGTGTATTAACTACATTGTAGACGCAACAAAATATTGCTATTTTTATCTAAAATCTATTTTCCTACCATTTTACACCTGTGGAAGCTTAAATTTAACCGAATGAACTTTTTTTAAAGAGAAACATGAGTTGCAAAAGGGTTCTCTGCCATGACTTAACCAACATGAAAATTCATTAGGAGCTAAATGAATGGAGGGAAGTGTCATCAGATTTTATTTATGCTCATGCAAGTCAAACATGCCTAATGGGCAGCCTAAATGGCTACTTTCTTTGCTCCCAAACTATCCTTTGCTTAACTTCATGCTCACAACATCCATTTACGTCTTGGTGAGTGAATCATAACTTTATCTTTGGATTATATTTAACTGATATTTTGTTCTTTTTCCTGTAACATCTTCGTTTGCATTTTGTTAATTGGTATAGATAGCATATCAGCATTTTGAGCTGACTAACACATTGAGGTTAGCTTTCATATCCACAAGAGACAATAAGAAGATATTTTACAACTTTGTTGCCGGGAGCCCCCATTTGTGGATGTTTATATTGCATTTTATTCATTCTTCTGCAAATCCTTCCTCAATGGTAAGTCATCAAAAGCAGATTAATTTCCATGCGCTCACTCAGAGGTTTCAGAAGTATCCGAGTATGTATTATCGGCATGGAGGTAGTACCATTGTCTCACACCTTTCATTTGCTGATGATATGATCATATTCGCCAATGGACAGAAACAGTCTATCAGGAGAATTCTTGATTGTCTGGAGCATTATGAGGGGGTTTCTAGTCAGTTGGTAAACATGGACTTGAGTGGACTTAAACTACTCAGACGGACATCTATTAGTCAAATCAAACGTTTGGAGATTTTGATTGAATTTAGACACCAGTAGTAGCCTTTCACTTATCTGGGGGTCCCCTTAAACGGGACCAAGATGAGTTTCATTTATGATGACCTTATCCAGAAGTTCAGGAACAGGATTTTCAGGTTGGGCATCATGACTTTTGCCACCTGGGGGTTGTATTACCTTCCTGAGGTCGGTGCCCTCTTTCATGCCATTACATCTTCTTTAGATTATGCAGCCCCAAGACTATTTTGAAGAAACATGAGAGCATCTTTGCACGTTTTTTTATGGGAATTCAAGGAGCAGGTGCAAAGTTTACATTGGTAGAGCTGGAAGGAGATTTTTCTTTCTATTGATGAATGTGGTTTAGGCTTCAGGAGATTGTAGGATGTGGTGGACACCTTCTCCATAAAGCTCTGGTGGTTGTTCCGTTCTCAGATATCACTTTGGCCTAAATTTTTACTGGGTAAGTATTATATGGGGACACATGCTTCACTTGTAGCAGTTCACAACTTAGCTTCTCCTACTTGGAAGAGGTTGAGATTAGTTGGGCATGTGATAGAGCCACACATTGCATGGCACATTGGAGCAGGTCAGATATTTTTTGACATGATTGTTGGATATGCGAGACTACGTTGGCATCCCTATTCCCTCATCAACAACACACATCTGTGAGGGTACAAGATTTTTTTGATGATACTGGGTGGGATATAGAACGTTTATTACAATTACAGGTTCTCCTTCATCATGTAGTGGTACAAATATGGGCTATACCTATATGTACAGATGCCTTGGATCACATTGTTTGGCGACATACATCGGATGGTAGCTTTGCTACCCAGTCAGCATGGCAGCTTGTACGTATGGAATACCAATATCAGGATTCGAATCAGTTACTGTGGAGCTCTATTTTACCAGGTACTATCTCATTCTTTTTCTGGGATTATGGCAGGACCTTATTCCAATAAATGTGGTTATACAGAGTAGGATTGGATGTCAGTTGGCTTCTCGCTCCCAGCATTGTTTCGATCAGAAACTATCAGTCACATCTTCACTGGAAGTAGCATCTCCGATCAGGTATGGTAGCATTTTGGGGATATTTTTCAGATACTAATGATTTCGGGAGAGAAAGTTAGACAGACGTTCCAGATATGACGATATTCTGGACAGTGTGTTCGTTCTTGACACATTCACACTATCATACCTCTACTGATATTTTGGTTTCTTTGGGCCGAGAAGAATGATGCGAAGCATAGGGGGATTTACATGGTGACCAAACGTATTATTTGGAAGGTCTATCACATGATCCATTTTCTTCTTATGAGAAGACTATTTCAAGTTGTGCATTGACGAGGGAATTTGACACTTGCACCCATCTTAGGTATTTCTTGGATCCTTCTTCCTCATCTCTCCCATTCTGGTTTGGCGACACACTCCATCAATCGGATCTATCAAGATCAATACTGATGGATGTGTCAAGAATGATTTTGCAAGCAGTGGAGGCATCATTAGAGATCACACAGGAAATTGTGTTATGGCTTTCTCAGCTTTGTACGGATTGTGCATGATATTGAAGGCAAAACTCAAGGCTATTCTTGATGGGATTTTACTAGGTAGAGGACTCGGTCTTCAGACATTTGGATTGAGTCGGATTCTATCATAGCTATTCACTACATCACTAGATCAGGAGGACCATTGACTATTCAGAGCATACTCAGACAAATCACAGACGTCGTATCATTCCATAAAGAGACAATTTCCTACATCCTTAGAGAAGAGAATTAAGTTGTAGATGCTCTTGCTGCAGAGTGTTGGAATCATCGGGGATATTAGATATATGGAGCAGCTGACCTACCACGACATATTAGGGCACTCGTACAGATTGATAGACATAGATTGCCCAACATTAAAGTATGATTTTTTTATTTTTATTCTTATTTTTGACTTTATTTGTATTAGTTCTTATTGTAAGAAAAGTAGTACTTTCTTTTTTTACAGTTTTAAAATTTTTCTTTATCAAATATTTTCATTGTAAGGGAAGTAATACTTTCTCATTTACAGCTTTCATTATTTGTTCATGTAACCGCGATATTCCTCAACCACAAATGAGGGTATATTAATAAAATGTCTGAGGCACAACCCTCATTTAACTAAAAAAAAATATACTACTAAAAGGAATAAAAACTACTAATCATATATTCTAGAAAGCAAAAATAAATAAAATGAAAGAAAACTGGGTTGCCTATAAGTTCTTATTTATTGTTGTTAGCTTGACTTGGCAATCTACATTATGGAATCCTAAAAAAGCTTTTAATGCCTTACTTAGACCATGTTTGACACCCATTCACATTCTCATTTTTTTTTCTCTTTCTTCATTTCAAACACATATTCTTCAAATAAAATAATATTATACACAAATCTAAAACTTTTTGATAACTTTTCAACCACACATTCTCCCATCAATCACGATTCCAGAATTCATTTCTTCCCCAAAATGGGTGTCAAACGCAAGCTTAGTTTGCTTCTTTTGACTTTGCTCCACTTTTCATTGGTTCTCCAAATCTTTACCTTTCCTCTTTCAATGAGATATGACTTGTTTATTCTATCCAATTTAAAATCAACTCTGTAGACTTCTTCCTCCTCAAACTTAATTACAAATTCAATTATTGGGCAATCGATAAAATCAAGATAATATGTATTAATTTCATTTTCATTAATTGTCACTTCTTCGCTTAATTTGTAATTAATTTGTTATTATCTTTATGCTCTTATTCAATAATTGATATCTCCTTGAATTGAATGATTGATTCACAGTCTAAATTCACAAGTAATGACATTTCTTTTCTTTCAACATTTTCAAGTGGATTATATCCACACCTTTTGAATTCATCCCAAAATACGCCATCTCCCATAAATGTTTTGTTTTCATCTAATTTGACTAGTTCACTATAATATTTTGCAACTACCTCCTCATTCAACATGGAATGACCAACTCCCACAAACATGTCTGTAAATACATATTCGTCAACATGCATGGAACTTTCATTAGATTTCTCAATTGTTTATTTTAGACATATTAAATAATGTTGAAACCGTATAAGCTTAAACCTATACCTAGTATAATGCAACCCATAACAAAATTTACAATATATATCTTCTACAAGCAAAGCATATCATCCTCATCCATGTCCGATTACTTATTACAAAAAAATTACTTTTTTGCCAGCATCAGAATTTTGCATATACTACTGATTAGTACATAAAAGAATACTAAACACAAGAGAAATCAAAGTGAGTAGCCAGAATTAACAAAACAAAATAAATAAATTGAATCTTATATAAACTAATAAAATCAAATTAAATACTTTATTCCCGACAACAACACAAAAATGTTTTTCGATAAAATTTCGTAAGCTTAAGGAATCGTTGACAAGTAATAGAATTAGTGAGTTGAGAGTGTCGTCCTATAAAAAATAAATTCAATTCAAGTTTACTAGTTCATACCAAATTCGAATTATGTAATACAAAACGGTTTTTGATTTGATTTATCCTAAATTAATCTAAAAAATCTTTACAAGTTTTTTTTTAAAATTAAATTATGCATTATTATATTGAAGCCGATGTATTTAATTTTATTTTACAAAATAAATTAATTATATTCTAATCATGACCCAAATATAGTCCAAATACAAATTCGAATTAATAGAATACATTAAATTTTAGATTATTTATATGATTGCAACGTGATAAATACTATTTCTAACATTTATTGCACATATGTTAATTTTGTCGTGCTCTAAATTTATTATTAGTCTCTCAATACTACAACATGCAACTAATTATCTAATTAAAGACAAAACAATTAAATAATGTAATAGGTATGTAAATTAATCAATAAATACAAGAATACTAAATTACTAGTTTTGAATTAAAATAAATAAATAATAGAGTTCATTTTTATTAAATATAAAAAGGATCTAACCTAACATGTTTTTATATAAATTACAATAAAAATAATCGAAAATCATCACCCAGATCATAAAATAATACAACAAATCTTGATCTTCAATCCCTCAATTGAATTCTTCAAAACTTTGATGTAATTTGCTTCAATTTATTGCTAGGATTTGCTCTTCTCTTTCAAAAGTGGTGAATTAATATCTGGTTCTTCATGAATTTTATGATATTATTATGTATTTAGAGGCTAGAGAGACATCATCAATGGCTGCCCATGTAATTTATTATATAAGGTGAAATTAAGTCAAAAGCTATGTCTAATTTGGTTCCAAAAGAGTTTCAATAAAAAAGGAATGTTGCATTCGAGTGCGCATGATTGTCTTTGCGCAATTGTCAGTATTTTGGTCATAATATTCTTTTCTGATATCTATTTGTGATGAGTTAACGTATGTTGAAAAGAAAACTCAAAGGGATACAACTCTTCTAGAAATTGAATTTCTCTAATTCGAACACATGCTATCCGAAAATAGGTCTCAATCTCCGACTAAAAATTTGGAACATACTTTATGCGGTGGGGAAATTGATTTGTGAAAATTATTTGATTATATTTCGCTCTTTTTTGAATTTCAATTGCATGCAATTGACCCCTAACAAATTTTACTTATCATTTTATGGTTCGAATGGATATTTGGAATTTCATCCTAAACTTTGAATTTCTTAATTTTTCGTCTATGTTTCACTTCTTTTTCCAATTCACTCAATTTGCCTCGAGTTTTGTCTAACAAACAAATTAGCATAATTAAGCCATAAGTCAGCAAAATTAATTACATTTAATCACTTGACGCCGCTTGTTTGACCTGGGATGTTATCCCGGGCTATACAGCCTTTTTGCTCCAGTAAATGGCAAGACGTTCATACTCAATTATTTCGTAGAAGTGTTTGATATACTTATTGACTACATCTTTCTCCATTGTCCTAACTTATCGTTTCAGATTATCCACCTCAGCAAACGATCCCTCAAATTAGGTCTTTAGCTTATCATTTTCCTTGTTTACAGCCTCCAAGACACCAGAAGCTATTTTTCGTAAATTGTCAGAGGTCTCCACTCACCTTGTCAAAGCATTTCCCTCAGATTTGGAGAGGTAGACTTCGTTCTTCAAGCTATTATTTTCAACAACTATGAACTCCATCTACGACTCTACCTCTGTCGCTTTGTTTGGCAGCCTCAACCTCTTCCTCTAATTTTTTGGCTTTGGACTTCAGCCTTTTCCTCCGCACTATGTTCCTCATTTGTAGGCGACCCATTTTCATTTAGGCCGCTATGGTAAAGCCAACGGCCTGAACCTGGAAGGTGACCCCAGCCTCTATCAGTTTGAATGCATAACAAGATTTGGAGTACAAGAAGAACTTTTCGGTCCCGTAATTTTGTACCCGTCTAGACCTCACTAAGAAGCATATATAAAGAAGTTGGATCCAGCTTTTCCTTATGGCCATCAAGAAATTTGGGCCCTTCACAGGCGATCCATCTGCTCTTTCTTCTCTCCAGAGACTCATTTGGAACATCTTTTGCTTCCTCTTCTGTATGGAAGGAAGCCATGTGCTTCGACACTATGGCTCATTCATTTAGAGTTATCTAGCAGGTCATTGATGGAGGATGACTTACAAACTTAGTTATTTCAATTTTTCTCTTCTTCTGCCTCTTTGGCTGAGGCTCTTCCTTATCTTTACCCTAAGTCGAAATGGGCAGAAGAGGTCTATTTACTTGGCTAATCCTAGCCAATTCGTACCGTTGGTAGTGGTATGTGGATGTAGACTTATTGGGGGTTCGACCATTATTTTCACTGACCTTCCTCATGATGAACATGTTGAATTTGGCATAATCCTTGGTTGTATGCTACTTTACAAGAAAAAAAATGAACCATTAGTACTTAGACAAAAAAAAAAATTGAATTTTTTTCTAAAATGAAGCTGTTAGATGAAGCAATACCTTTGGAGGCCATTAAGCTTTGCTTTACCAACAAAGAACGCTTTGGTATTGTGTTTTAAAGGACTGATTCTATTGGAAGCTTGTAAATGGCTTGAATGTTGTCCCAATTAAAAAACTCCAACTCGAACTCTTGAACTACAATCGCAAAATAATAATAATAATGATAATAATAAATTAATTAATTAAATGAAGAAGAAGAAGAAGAAGAAGTTAGCAAAATTTATGAAGTACAAAAATCAAAACTCACCATTTGGAATCAAAGCACACTATCTTGATGATATTTGGTTGGCACAGTTATTTTTGGGACCGCATCACCCTCAACCGTTTGCCACCTCTTCTTGGCCCAGAACTAAGATAATTTTCATTCCTTGATGGAGGTTGACGTGCCCTAGATAAAGGACGAATATGGACCCATGGTTCATACAATACCGGACCTTGAAGGTCTCTCTCTGCTAGGGGCCCTAGGTTCGAATAGGGTCTAGAAAACATGAACTAACTTATTCTCCCTAAGGGTGACCTCCTTCCAAAGATGGAAGGCCCCTGGAAATTAGATCTATGAATTAGGAAGAAGTTAAATGGGAGCTAAGTTATAGTGTCAGTAAATACCTAAAAATGGGTACAAAGGCATCGCATACCACCAAAAAGGATGGCTTCGTTCACTACCAATCCCTAGGAAAGTAGTCCATCTCATTTGGCGGAGGCACTAGTAGGTCTATAGGATCAGGGATCCTAAAGGTCTCACTAATGGTAACCAATTGGGCCTCATTTATCCTAGAAGGTATGCTCCTTTGAATGCATTACTTTATGGGCCCTTCGTGCATTATTTAAAAATTGTAAGGACCTTACATCACCTCTCTAATACATTTAGTAGGGATCAACTTTGGGATACCAACCTCCGCACACATCAGCCTATTGTCAACCCCTACAAGAACCCTAAACACTTGTGTTCTTAGAACTGGAAGTCATTCGAATATTTTTTTGACATTCGGATGAAGAAGAAATGAAGAAAGATAAGGAATGGAGCTCGATTTTGTGAAAACTTTAACTAAACCAAAGTTTTTAACGAACTACTAAAATGAAAATGCACATAGAACTTGACAGAGATTGGTTTAAATTTTTGAATATCACATTACAAACTGAAAGTTTTAAAATCTCAGATTTTGGAAAGTAAAGAAAATTACAGAATGGCTGAGGATTCTCCTTTTATAGGTGGATGAAACAAACCACAACTGTCAGATCAAATAGAATCAATCCTGAACGTCCATATGAATAGGCAATTTAAGTCATTGAATACGAAAAGGCATCTTTTATATTTTGAATGGAAGGCTAGTATTGCAGTGTAGCCCTTACGAACGTGCTAAAACACGTCGCATCCATTGAAACCATGTGATGCCTCAAATACCTTTTTTTTGGAAAGCACAGTGTTTCAAATCATTTGTCACGCGTCCAGTCAATGTCATGTCAAGTCACGCCTCGCCTTCATTTCAAGTCAGTTCTACTAATAGTAGCATGTGTTGAGAATCACCCTCACGTAAAGCCTCACATAATCAACACTTCACCTTTAGCAAAAGCTTTTGAAGTCTCAGAGCTCCACCCTCACGTAGGGCTTCATCTCATCAATGCTTCAGCTTTAGCAAAAGCTGCATATCTATTAGAAACTCGCCCTCGCGCAATGCCTTGCCTCATCAATGCTTCAGCATTAGCAGAAGCTACCAAAGTCACAGAGCCTCACTCTCATGCAAGGCCTCACCTAATCAACGATTCAGCTTTAGCAAAAGCTGCCTAAGACACAAAGCCTCGATCTTACGCAGGGCCTCACCTCAGACACTTCAGCTTTAGTAAAAGCTACCTAAGTCTAATGGCTTCGCCCTCATTTAGGGCCTTGCTTATCAATGCTCTCCAGCATTAGCAAAAACTGCCCAAGTCTCAGAGCCTCACTATTCCATATGGCCTCGCTTCGGTAATACTTCAGCTTTAGGAAAAGCTACCTAAATTTCAGAGCCTTGTCCTCGCGTATGCCTCACATCAACAACACTTCAGCTTTAGAAAAAGCTGCTTGTCTCAAATCCTCACCCTCAAGCTAGACTTCGCCTCAACAACATTTCAGCTTTAACAAAAGATGCTTATCTCAAAGCCTCGCCCTCATACAGGGCCTTGACTTTTTGCCACTTATGTCCACACATGCCGCAACAATAGGCCTCTACATATCACCAACAGAGTAAGTCCACGCATTATCTATATCTCCATCATTCGACTTGGGGAACCATTGTGCTATATTATCTCTTCACAACTAAAGGATCATCTCACCAAAACACTTTCAACCACATAAAATACTCTGCGCTACAGTATCACTTCTCCATTGACATATCACACAACATGAAAAACACACCTCAACCTAAAAATCCACGCATTATATCAATATGTATATATGAACATAGGAGATTATTGTTACACCTTATCAAACGAAGCTCCAGCATGGCCATGTAGCAACCACATAATAAGCAAACATAGGCCCATAATCTACGTCACTTTCCTACGCCAATATGAATAAACACTAGGCATATAAGGCACATTCCCCTAAGATCTTTCGTACAAGACTTCTATGATTAATTTATGTGACCTCTCTATAGAAATTACTCTATCAGGTCAACTTGTCAATCTACTTCTTACATGTCAGACTTAGGTAGTAGGGTGGTTACTTTCCAAAAATATTAAATGCCCCTAAGCCTAAGATTGAAGGAATGATGCCTATGACAAGGCGCCTCGATAATTAAGATGAAGCCGCGTGTCTCTTCATGCAATGACTATAATTTCTCCTCTTCTACTACAAAAACTCACACTTAATGTCATTTAAAATAATGCAATTTTGCACACTAAATTAGTATTGCTCTCCCGTTTTATTTTCTATATCGATTCTACCTAAATCCCCAGTATTCGAACACGTTTGTGGCTTACCTCTTCAGCACATCCCACATCCAAATACATTGATATAAGTTGACTCACTTGATCGTCGAGTCCACGTGACCACTTCCCCTACCTCCGAAAGACCATGTGTTCCTAACTGTTTGTCCAAGTAATGTAGAAGAACGGTTACACAGATATTAGTAGAGTTGGAATATGTTGGCCATGTTATTCGTACAGAAATCAAGATCCACAATATCCTCTGTTTATTTTAACTTCTCATTTTTTATTTTTAATATTGTTCACCTGCAACTTTTTGATATATTCATTTATTTAAATTTATGGACTCATGCATTAATAAGAGAAAAATTGCAGTTAAGATCCAAAATTGAGAATATTGTATGCACTAGCAGCATGTTAGTTACAATATAGGGTGGGAATAAAGGATTATTCTAATGAAATTGTACAAAAATATAAATTAATTATGATTATTTCGTTTTTAGAAAAACAAACTGAAGTGGATTGCTAACAGGTAATGGGCATTGGCAAACAGACAGTTCTGAACTCAGCGGAGCTAACAGGTAATGGGCATTGACAAAACCAGCATTAAAATAGGGTAGATAACGACTTGAAGAACCTTTTTAATATTCCCTTGAAGTTTATTATTTAGAAACTATCAAACAAAGCAGTTTGACCTAAATTTAGATATATCTCAATTCAATCGAAATAAAAACAAGAACATAAACCACCCTAAAAAATATATTCTTGTCGTTAAATGAACATCACGTCTATCCAAGGTCAACATTACATGATACTCGATTCTAGTTGAGAATACAAGTTTCAAATAATTTGATAATTTTAATAATACTTAATGCTTAAAAGTTTGACCATTCTAAACTTTAATTGCACTTTTAAAATCGACATGTAAATTGCATGGAGGGAAATAGTTTAATTATTTTTAATTTCGCGCACCTAATCTTTCAATAAAGAAACAGTGTATGCTATAATATACGGCAGTTGAACCTAAGGTATAAGGGAGAAGAAATAATTTAGAGATCATAAATTGATACTCACAAGCTTATTTATCCAACAATATGTAACTTCTCCTTCATAGGTGGCTTGTAGGTCCATTGTTAAATCTTTTTTATCAACATATTGGGTAAAGATTCGTTTGATTGTTATAATCTACATGTGATTCATTATATCATATAATTGTACTTTAAAATGATAGAACAGTGAAACGGAATAGAAACTTATGTTGAGGGTCCATATAGGCTTGCTGTTTAGAAACACTAAAAAATGGCATGGTTTAAAGTCGAGTCGAATGTGTATAAGCATACACTTAAAGAGAGGTGAATGACAAAAAAATTTAATTTTACACATTCAAGTGACTCTAGAAAGGAGTAGAACAAATACATAAACTACATAAGATGCAAAAATTTGAAATCAATTATTGACCTTGATCATAGAGAATTTTCCTAAATAATTCTAATATTTTAATATGATTCTAAATTATACGTTCGTAACAATGTAGATGATGACACTCTAATCAATTAATACACCATGTCTAACAATAAGTGTATAGTTTGTTTGAACTAGATTTTTTTTTTTTTGGCATAGTTAATATGAAATTTGTTTCCCATCAATCTATTGAAATAAAATTATTCAATCGTTTCAAATGACGGTAATGCTTTTTTATTAAAATATTATTTAAGCAAAATTGATGAGATTTTCGATAATATAGTATCTATTGTCTTAATGACAAGGAAGACGATGATTTCTAAATTGACTAAAAAAATCCTTGTTTAATTAACCTAGTTTATCAGAAATACTTAAATAATTCAATATTCATGCAAAAAGATTAGAGAGAATATGGTAACATTTAAAAAAAAGGACTAATGCTACCAAAAATCATACATGTTGATTTTCTGAGCTTGAGAATTGAGAATGAGTACAAACAAAATCTTAGTACCTGAAACAAAAGTATCGATGTGTGTTCTCGTCGCTCTTCCGTTACTTAAATTAGAAAGAATTTATACAAAGGGCTATATGTTCAAATTATATAAAAGTGTACCTAAATAATAAATTAGGGTGTTGCATTTATAGACGTAGATAGCATACTCCTAGTATGATTAAGTTATTCAAATACCTAAGAGTCCTATCATGCTTAGGAGTTGCAACTTGATTGATGTTGTACTATTGATGCATTTGGATACAGAAGAAACTCCTATGGTAGAGTCCTATTAGAATAGGACAGATTAGATATAGCACGATTCAATCTCCATAGAATTGGTTAAGCATTATCCTAAAGGAAAGTCCTAATGGATCAAGTGTTGTTGGATATAAGGTCAAGGCATAATCTCAAGCAAACCCCACGGAAAATGTTCTTGCTCGAGGAAACACGTACCCAAGGTACCATGCCTGAGGAGATCAGATGAAAATTGGTGGAATTGACAACATTACTCCTCGGGTGTAAGTGCTTGGGTTATGACATATTTTTGAAAATATGAGTTGCGACCATGCATCCATATCAGAGGCTTGCACACGATCCACGATTTTCTTGGATGAGATGCATAGTCCTGAACCAAGAATGATCGACCATGAGATAAAACCGGACAATCTTGGCATGGGCATGGACAGCTTTGGAATAGGCATGAGCATCCTTTGGAACAGACATGATCAACATTTGATATAGGCATGATCAATATTTGAAATAGGCATGATCAGCCGTTGGAATAGGTATGATCATCTTTTGATATAGACATGATAAGCCTTTGGAATAGGCATGAACATCCTTTGGAACATGCATGATCAGCCTTTGGAACAAGCATGATCAACCTTTGAAATAGACATCACCAACCTTGAGCGAAAGGTCATGCTCGAGTGTGGAGAGTGATAATTCATCAAGTCCTTCATGTTGAATGAGCGACACGTGTCCCAAAAATCAAAGGCCAGGATCATCAACCTAATGGACCACAAATAGGCCTGAGTTGGATGGATGTGACGTGGCATGATTGGAGTGTTAAGATCTCACGACCTTTGGTATTACCTGGGGGCCTATAAATTTCCCTTAACCTCACTCATTTGTCAGATTTCTCCTTTACAAACTATCCTCAAACAACCTTAGGCTTTGTATATGTTTAAAGGTAAGCCCTCGAGACTTTTAGATAAATTTAAGCTTCAATTTCATTAAAAATGTCTACTAATAGTTCGTCGGGGTCGAGTTCAACACCCGAGGAACCAGGCCATTCTATAATTCCTATGGTCATTCCTTTAGATACCATGTCGGTTCTTACTTATCTTGAGTTTAGGTGTCGATACAACTACCTTCTTGGGAAGGGGAGTTGTTGGTTTTCAGGGAGGCTTTGGAGGATGGGCTTAGGTGGCCTCTTCATCCCTTTTGTGTAAAATTCTTAGTCATGCATTATATGTGTCGTGGGCAACTTGTTCCCAACACCTGGGGGATGATTATTTATTTTTTCATAGCCTGTAGGGTTTTGTCCATTTCTCCTAGGCTTGACCTCTTTAGGATTGTCTTCGAGCTTAAATCCTTATTGGGCTACAACTGTTTTGTGTATTTATTAACCCGAGGATGGTTTAGGACTCCCAAAATGCCGAGCTCCCTCAAGGATTAGAAGCAAAAATACTTTTTCATCATTTCTCAAGATCCCGATCACCATTTTGGTCCTCAGTGGACTATCCTAGAAACTACTTGATTTAAAAATTGGTAAGCCTATTTCAAAGTTTTAGATAGGGATAAGCAGATGTTGGAGGATCTCGAGCCTTTGTGTTATATCTCGATGACCTTCTCGGGGATGATATCCTCGATCTAGCAAACGTGAAAGACTTAAAGGTAAGGTTTAATTGCTTTTCTTTTATTCAATCATTTTATCTCGACCATTTCGACCATTTCTTGAGATAATTCCTTATCATTTTGTAGAAGACATGACTTTTGATCCTTAAGTATTAAGATTGGTGGAGAGCCAAAAATCAAAAGTTCTTCAGCCAACGGCCCCAGGTCAGAAGAAAAGGAGAAAGAGATCTCGAGAAATACTCATGAGATGAGGAAAGAGCCAGTGAGACATTCGATGTTACTTCTCGAGTGCTAGCGATTGAGCTCGAAGAGTAGCTAAACTCGAAGTTGAGAGTGGCCGAAATGTAAGTAAGATAGTCAAGCTCGAAGTTGGGCTGCAGCAAGCTCGGGATGAGATAGGGTGGTAAAGGATGAGGCCAAGGATGCCAAGCTTGAACTTGAGAAAAAAATAAAGAATTTTGAGTTAAAGCTTGAGAAGGCTTGGGAAAAGGTTGTCGAGGACTTTATGAAGTCTAAGGAATTTATGGAACTAAAAAGGGAGTACGCTTTAGGTTCGTACTAGTATGCCTTCAAACAAGTAAGAGCACTGCTCAGGGCTAGAATGCATAATATCTAACCAGCCGACCTTTAACTAAACCCTCAGGTTATGGATGGTCTCGAGCTCTCTGGCTCGAAGGGAACAATGGTCGAGGATGGGGCTGAAGATGAAGATGATATTAACATGCCATCGAACAACAACCTAGGCTAGGTTGTATCCCTCTCCGATTATTATTTTAACATTTTATTTTTGTATGTTGTTTAATTACATTGCTTGATCAGGGCTCAAAAATTTGTTTTTGGGTATAAGTGATGCCAGTTTATATATTAATGCTTCAAAATTGTTCATTGCTCGACCAGCCATTTGTATTTGTATCGAGCTCGAGCTTCCTAACACGATGGTGGGCTTAACATTAAAAAATTTAATACAGTTAAGTGCCCAGCTCGAAGAGCTTAGATTTATTACTTTCGAGCGTTAGTCAAAGTATTATGGTCGTCTAGTGCAAATGACAATTTTAAACCAGTTTCCAAGTCGAGGAGCTTGAAAATGTAAAGCTCAATTAGCAAGCTTAACGAGCTTGAGAAAATCTCTGATTCCCAAGTTATAAACTTGAGGAGCTTGAAAACTTTTTAAGGTTATGTAATTGAATATATAGCTTGGGATTGTAAAATGGCATGTGTGTTCAACGTTATTCTAGTGTAAAGTAATGAAAACAATCGAGCTACATGCCCGATCATTTTAGGTTTAGTGACTATTTTCAATCAGCCTAGGAAATCCAACGAATCCTAGCATTGATCTTTGAGAGGTTGACAACTAGATGTTCAGGAAGATAGCTCGGGTAAATACCTTGGTCTTTAAACCTTTGTATTGGGCAGGGTTTTGAAATGTTTGCACAAGGCAAAGCTTATATGTGCTTGCTAGGGACAAAATTTTGAGATGCTTACACTGGACAAGGATTTGAGATGTTTGCATGGGGTAGTGCTTAGATGTGTTCGCACAGGCCGCAATGCTTGCGCAGGGTAAGGCTTTGCGATGCTTACGAGGTAAGGTGCTTATATGGGACAAGGCTTTGAGATGCTTGCACAGAGGGCAAGACTTTGATATGCTCACATGGGCAAGACTTAGATGTGTTCGCACGGGGCAAGGCTTTGGGGTGCTAGCACGGGGCAAGGATTTGAGATGTTTGAGCGGGGCAAGGCTTAAAGATGTTTGTGCAGGGTAAAGCTTTGAGATGCTTACTTGGGGCAAGGCTTTGATGTAGTTGTTCAGGACAAGACTTTGATGTGCTTGCACGAGGCGAGGTTTAGAGGTGTTTGTTTGGGACAATGCTTTGATGTGCTTGTACGGGGCAAAGTGGTGTGTTGTTACAGGCACCCAAAAATAAAATCTTAACTTCTGAAAACAAATGTAGTAGTAGAAGCAATGGTCGATCCCACGGAGAATGATTAATCTAATTTTATGCTATATAAGTGATGATTGGGGGGTTTTGATTATA
>CAIGRP010093744.1:0-17068 GCA_903798385.1 Fraxinus cuspidata | reverse complement strand
AAAGTTAAAAAAAAAAAAAAAGGTTAGAAAGCAGAAAACTCTAGCAAAATATAGGAAAGAATATTCACGAAATCGCAACCTTGAAATTTCATAAAATACAGAGAAATTTCTTACCACAAATAACAAAAAAGAATGAAGTATGTGCCTGCAATTCAGCATCGAGATTTCGCAAGAACCAGAAAAATATTAGTATATAATATTACGAAAGAATCATTAAAACTCTAAATTCTTAACATAAATGGTAAACTATATTACACAGTACAGATAATCAAGCTACAGAAAAGGGATGATTTGTAATTATGCGAGTTTCCTTATTTTCCTTTATTACCTGGCTCCTATTTTTGGTACAGGTTCGGTTAGGGAACTACATATATTGGGGCAGAATGTATAGTGCAGTAACATTGAGAAATATACAGAAAATCCTTTTCTTTCATCCTTCGTGAATTGCTCTCTGTTTTTTCTTCTTTCTCTTTGATTATTGACATGGTATCAAGAGCCTGAGAGTCATCCATGGAGGATTTAGAAGGTTCCGATGGTTCTTCATCACCCCCAAAAATTCCTCTACTCGTTCACACAAAACATCGAGCACCTCATCGACCCTAGCAATCCACTTCGACTGGATACCGGTGACAACCCTGCCGTTGTTCTCGTCACCGACTTGCTTACCAGTGATAGTTATGCCACTTGGTCACGAGCGATGAGACGAGCTCTACGTGCCTAAAATAAGTTGGGCTTCATCACCGGTTCTATCCCTCAACCCAAAGACCCACTCCTTGATCTATGGGAGCGCTGCAACGATATGGTGGTTTCATGGCTTCAGAACTCTATAAGCCTCTCCATCAAATCAAGCATTGCCTTCGTTGACGATGCCCATGATATTTGGCTCGTTCTTGAGGATCCGTTCTCTCATCAGAATGGACCTCGTATCTACCAGATCAAAAAGACCCTTGCCAGCCTTCTCCAAGACTCTGACACTGTTAAGTGTGTACTATGGCAAACTCAAAACCCTTTGGGATGAATTGCTTATTTATGATCCCATTCCAGTTTGCATTTGTGGGTCGATCAAAACCCTCTCAGCCCACTACCAACGTGATTATGTTTTTCAATTTTTGATGGGCTTAAACGACATATATTCCCCTGTTAGAGACTAAATCAAGCTATTAGATCATCTTCCACCCATAACCAAAGTCTTCTCCCTCATTCAACAGCAAGAACGCTACTATCAAATGATCTCCACTTCAACCCCATCTGACTCCATGGCCTTTGCAATCCGAAAACCATATCCATCCCCTGCCCGAAATTCTTCCCAACCAAAATCCAAGAAAGAACGAGCTTATTGTTCTCACTGCAAGATCACAGGACACTCTCTTGAAACTTGTTTCAAGGTTGGTAATGCTGAGGCACCCATCTGTTCTCACTGTAACATGTCTTGATATACAATGGAGAATTGTTATAAGCTCCATGGCTACCCGCCTGGACACAAACTTTTCAAACCTCAGGGATCAAATGCTTTTGCTGCTCAAGCTGCTCCAGTTGCACCCGACCAAGAGGATCTCAATAATGGTTAAGTAGGTCTTACTAAGGTCCAGTACCAGCAATTAATGACTTTACTTCAACCACATGAGTCCCCTACCTCTGCTCAGCCCTCTGCCAACCAGATTCAATCCAACATTCTCCCTAAGTCGACTTCTTACATTTCTGGTATATCCATATGTTTATCCACTTGCACACAACCTTCTTTGTTCCCACCAGATATTCCCTGGATAATTGATACTGGTGCAACTGATCATATGTTCTGTTGTACCTCTTAATTTACTACCATCACTGCCACTATTTCTCATTATGTTAAGTTACCTAATGGCACCAATATACCTGTTACACACACAAGCACAGTTTCTTTTAACACCCTCACTTCATCTCACGGAAGTCATGTGTGTTCTTTCTTTTAGTTTTAATTTAATTTCAGCCAAGAAGTTGGCTGCCAATCTCACTTGTTGTCTAGTGTTTTTCTCTGATTTTTGCCTTATTCAGGACCTTTTATTTTGGACAACGATTGGGAAGGGTGAAGTGAAGAATGGTTTATATCACCTGATCAACATTGATGTCTCTCCGTCCACCTTGGTGGCCACATTTCCTCATTTTTCCCCAGTCAAGAAATCTATCACAGCTTCTGTTTTACATAATGGAAATGTTATTGACCTATGGCATTGTCGCCTTGGTCATCTTTCTTTTCATGTTTTCAATATGATTGCAAATCCCATTGTAAAGAAAAGTATTTCAACTTCTAATACAAAGCCTTGTTACATTTGTCCATTGGCAAAATTTCATCGACTCCATTTTCTTCATAGCAAACATAAGAAATCAACACCTTTTGGGGACCTTGTTCTGTCCCTGCTTATCGCTCCAAGTATTTTTTAGCATTAGTTGATGACTTCACTAAGAGTACATGGCTATATCTCCTCCCTAACAAAGCTGCAACTAGAACCAGTATTGAATCCTTTGCCAATATGATTGAAAATCAATTCAACCTTAAAATAAAAATTTTAAGAAGTGATAATGGAGGAGAATTTCAAATGAAAGAGTTCTTTCACCACAAAGAGATCATACACAAACAAGTTGTGTTGCCACTCCACAACAAAATGGGGTTATGGAGAGGAAGCATCAACACTTACTTAATGTGGCCCGGGCTTTGAAATTTCAAGCTAGTCTCCAACTTGAATATTGGAATGATTTTGTTTTGACAGCCACTTACCTCATCAATAGGACCCCTAGTCCTATTCTTCAAAACAAAACAACTTTTGAACTCTTTTTTAAATCCCGAGCCACTTATGATCATTTAAGAGTGTTTGACTCTCTTTATTTTGCTGCCACCCTTTCGCACGGTAGAAAAAAATTTGATCCCTGAGGTCGCATGTGCATTTTTCTTGGTTATCCCTTTGGTACTAAAGGATATAAATTGCTTGATCTTGAGTCCAAAACCACCTTTGTCTCTCAGGATGTGCTCTTCCACGAGTCCATCTTTCCATTTCAATCTTTGCCTCATCCCTCATCTACTCCTCGAAACCGCACTCTTGTCTTCACACAACCCTTGCCTGACTCACTTAATTTTCCTACAGTCTCTTCCCCTCCCCAACATGTAACTCTATCTCCCTCCCTCCCTCCCTCCCAACCCACTAACCCACCCTCCATTCCCATAACAAATTCATGTCCACAACATATCACTCCATCACATAATTCTTCCACTCCTACTCCCAATACTAATCCCTCAAATTCCATTCATTGTTCCCCATTTCAACCCCCTCTTCGCAGGTCACAAAGGGTAAGGAGAGCTCCACAATACCTGCAAGAATTTCACTGCCACCAGATTGTTCCATCAATATCTATGTATTTGACCCATAAAAAAAATTGAAATTTTAATATATATGCACTTTAGTCCCTAACTTTCCAAAATGTTAAAATACAGCATGTAGAATAATTAATTCCATTCTATGTAAATTTTCGGGACTTTACAGGAACCCCAATTGTTGAACTTGATTCAAGCAAATGAAAACAAAGACCAGTCGGATAACTATGTTGTTGCATAGTATAATAACATTATACTATAGCATGTACTATTCCCGAAACAAAGAAGTGGAATTTTGGTTCTTCTATGCTGTCACGGGAGTTACAATTGTGCTATAGTAGGTTCATTTTCTGAAAGAGTATTTTCAATTTTTTTCTAGAAGTCTATTTTTGGTTGAACTCTTGTTATGGTATCTTTTTTTTATCTTTCAGAAGGTTGCTTGCCATAGAGTATGCATATAATAGGGCCACACATATTCAACTTCTTATACACCTTTTGAGATTGTATATGGCTTTAATCCACTAGTTTCTTTGGATTTAATTCATTTACCTGTTGATGAAAGATGTAGTCTAGATGGTAAGAAGAAGTCTGAATTGGTGATGTCAATACATGAGAAAGTGCGTTATCAAGTTGAGAAAAAGAACGAGCCTTATGGTTCTCAAGCTAATAAATGACAGATGCGTGTTACATTTGAACTAGGTGATTGAGTTTGGGTGCATATGAGAAAGGAGCCTTTTTCAGCTCAAATGAGGTCAAAATTACAATCAGAAATCTCTTTGTACTTTATACGAATTCATATAATGTAAAATCCTTTCTTTGCTAAAATTCCAACATACATCTTTATTTAGTTAAAATTTATCTAAGTTGATCAAAGTATGTCATGTAATTTTTTGCTACCAATGGCTTGGCTTTAGAAGGATGGCTGACTGCCAAAAATCTCACAAAACACTCTAGATTTTCTTACCCTCCGAACCTTTCATAAAAAAGCCACAACCTAGCATCAAGGAGCCATTCCTGAACAAACTTTGATATGCAAGCCTCCCAAGTAGTTTATGGACCATCTCACGACTTCACATTTAGCTACAGCTCATAAAATTCTTCTGTACATCAAGGCAGAACCTAGACAGGGTATATTACTCTCATCTTCATCTCCACTTCAACTAAAGGCCAATTGTGCTGATTGGGTCTCATGTCCTGACACACGTCATTCTGTTACTGGGTATTGCATCCTTCTTGGCAATTCCCTTATTTCTTGGAAATCCAAGAAACAATCTATGGTATCCCGCTCTTCAGCCGAGGCAGAGAATCGATCCATGGCTTTCACATGTTCTGAGCTCACTTGGCTTAGGTACTTGCTTCTTGATCTTGAGGTTTCACATCCTCAGGCTGCCTTACTTTACTGTGACAACCAAGCCGCCATCCACATCGCTGTAAATCCGGTTTTTCATGTATGTACCAAGCATATTGAGTTAGATTGTCATCTAATCACTGAAAAGAACCAAGAGGGCAGCATCATCACAGCCCATGTTGCCTCACAGTGTCAACTCGTTGATATTTTTACAAAGGCTTTGCCTCTTTCATCATTAAGATGCATTTATCCAAGATGGGAATAGTAAACCTCTATTCTCCATCTTGTGAGGGTCTATTACACAGTACAGATAATCAAGCTACAGGAAATGGATGATTTGTAATTATGCGAGTTTCCTTATTTTCCATTATTTTCCTTTATTACCTGGCTCCTATTTTTGGTGCAGATTCGGTTAGGGAACTATACATATTGGAGCAAAATGTACAGCGCAGTAACATTGAGAAATATACAGAAAATCTTTTTCTTTCATCCTTTGTGAATTGCTCTCTATATTTTCTTCTTTCTCTTTGATTATTGACAAACTATATTACTACAGTTTATTAAATTAAAGAAAATAATTACCAAAAACAAGGGAGAGGAATTAAAACAACTTTGATAGTGAAACAGATTGTTTTCAACAAACAGCAAAGAATCCTTGTCATGCACGTTAGTACTTAATTATACACCTATACGAATGTGAGAATCTGGGTTGGGTATCCCAAAAAGAAAATAGGAGCTTTCAAAACTATGGGTAGCCTGAGTACAAATTCAAATCTGTGCTCCAGTGTTATGAATGTTCTTGCAACAAGTCCCAATTTAGTTTGTTTGTTGACCACATAAAAGCGAGTAGACAGATTTTGCTGACATTCACAGAGTAATAAGAATGAAGTAATTTAAAACTGGTTACAATGGAATTAAAACGAAGTATGCATGATGTTCAAGACCGATGTGGATGACAGCTTATAACATCGATTCTCACTATATTTGTTTCATATTTTCACAAGTTGGGGAAGGAAGTAGACATATTTGACGGAGAAATTGAAAGTCATTACTCACAATCGAAAAAGTACACAAACACCCTTTGAAACTACACTCGATTCTCTCGGAGGAAATCAATTTACGAACACGAGACTAGAAAATCCAAAAATAGATTTTGGTACAATGAAAAAAAATAAAAATCGAGAACATACAATTCTTAATCTACAAAAAAAACACAATTTATTTTAAAGAACCAAACTTAAAATAAAATAAAAAAACAACGAAGCAAAAATTCAAAGAAAACAGAAGAACAAATGGCAATCTTTGCTTACAGCCGAAATAGTACGTAATCACCCTTTGAAACTGTTAGAATTTGGTTTAGAGAATGAAAAATTTAGTTAAGTATAGAAAGTGATTTTCATTTTAACTTCGATCAAATATTCGGACTTGATCTGAAAGTCAAATTATGAATATAAATAGATTAACTTGTTCTACTCTTTGAATAAATCGTCGTGGTATATTTAAAATCTCGAAACCAATTTTAGATGAATGAGAAATTACGGTTCAAAGTTGGATAGAAAAGAGGAAATACTGACCGAAATAAATGTCTAAAGCGACAGGCGTGCGAGAGAGGTTCTATTGAGTAAGTGTCACTGTCGCTCGATCGAGAGGCCAGCGATAGCAAGGGATGCTTCTCTTTGTAAAGGTTACTGAGTTTGGGGCGTGAAACTTCACTCACAACCCCTTATTTTCTATAAATATGACCCTTTGGACGTCCATTATGCATCACATATTACACATTGAGCATTACATCAAAAACTCTTGTAAAATACTCTTCAAATGTCATTTCAAAACCATTTTCCTTGTAGAGGGAAATTTTCATTCAAAGTCCATTGTTACTTGACGTTTGAAGTACTTCTACTACAAGTTGTATCCGTTGTATCTTGGATGATAAATGTCGTAGACCGTTAGCACCGTTGACGGGTACTATTGTCTTAAGGAGAAAGTGTTTTCACTTGTCTCGAATTTCGTTATTTACTTTATTTTCTTTTCTTACCTTATTTCTTTCCATTTCTAGAGTTTAATTACATTCCTACGAATTAAACTTAAATATTTTATTTGTCTAAACAACCATTACATATACTAACGAACCGACATTCTTAAGACAATATTCGTTTGTTGTAGTTGTTGTTGGACATTATTTTTCATATTTGCAATAAGCCTTTTTGTACTATTCATTTCTTTTATTATTTTGTACGTTGAACTTTGGTTTATAACATAAATGAATATTATTGAGACTACTTCGAGTCAAAGAACAAATGCTATGAACCATATGGTTCCACCTTTGACTATACCTATATCAAACTCTCACATCCCACATGGGGAAGAACAAAAAAGTTTGCAGGTGTGAATTTTAAAAGATGGTAACAAAAGATGTTATTTTATCTTACTACTTTGAATTTGACAAAGTTTCAAAAGAAAGAGCTCCTACTATACACTAATGAGAAATTAATCGTGAGTCGATTATTTTATTGGATGCATGGAAGGATTTGGATTTCCTTTGCAAAAATTACATCTTAAATAGATTGAATAATACACTTTATAAAGTGTATAGTTCGATGGACTTGGTCAAGGATCTATGTGATTCGTTGGAAAAGAAGTACAAGATCAAGGATACTGGAACAAAGAATTTATTGTTGGCAAGTTTTTGAGCTACAAAATGGTAGACTCCAAAATCGTGATAAGTCAAGTACAATAACTTCATGACATACATGCTAAAAAGATGAAATTGAATGAGTCCTCCCAAGTTGCAGTCATCATTGAGAAACTTCTTCCTATGTGGAGAGATTTCAAGAATTATCTCAAGCACAAATGCAAGGAGATGAATTTGGAGGAATTGATAGTTTGCTTGAGGATCGAGGAAAACAACAGAAACACCGAAAGGAAATCTATTGTTCAACTTAGAGCAAATTTTGTTGAGACTGATTCGAATGTTGTCAACAAAAAACATAAGATCTCCAGTATTGTACCAAAAAAAGACAACTCCAGAATGCCAAGAACTTTAAGGGCAACTGTTACAATTGTGAAAAAGCTAGACATCGTTCTAATGAATGTCGAAGGCCTAAAACAATGCACAAAGAAATTTCGTTGAAAGAGACACCATTTGTGAAGGGATACAAGAGATGAATCTTTTACAAATGTTCGCTACGTATTGGATATTGTTGAGGACGAGCTCTTTACCAAATGTCATCTTCAAACTAAATTTCCCATGTCTCTTAACTTTATTACTTGCAGAATTTTCCATGAAAAGTTGTTCTCATTTAATTCTTTGTAGTTAGATAACATGGTTATGTCTGCACAAATGTGACGTGTGGCACCAGTATCAACCCATCATTCCCTTAATTTTCCAACATTGTTACAATCAGAAACAACTACTGAAAAATCTTGTATCCGGGTCTCTACTTAGCAAAAAATAGCTTTAAACTTGTATGTGTATCCGATAAATTTGTACTCATTGTACTCACTAATAATGAGATATATGTTGGTAAATGATACGTATCTGATGGAATGTTCAAAATGAATGTTATGAATAAAATTTTGAATTCTACTTATATACTTGAGTTATCTTGTTTATGGCATAGTAGACTAGGATATATTAATTACAAATCTATGCTCAAACTTATGGATCAAAGTTTAATTCCAATGCTTAAGATTGATCCTAATCATAAGTGTGAAGTATGTGTTGAAGCAAAGTTGGCCAAAACACCTTTTTACTCAATTCAAAGGAACACAAAACCTTTAAAACTACTACATAGCGAAATATATGACTTGAAATGTGTTCAAACTAAAGGTGGTAAGAAATACTTTATAACTTCAAATTATTTAGGAAGAAAAATAAAAACTCTTAAAAGCGATAGAGGATGAGAATATTTTTAAATTGAATTCAACATATTTTGTAAACAAAATGGCATAATACACCAATGCTTTTCACCACACACATTTGAACAAAATTGTTTGGTTAAAAGAAAAAATAGAAATTTCTTTGAAATGGTTAATGCAATGTTAATGAATGTTGAATTACCTTTTAATATATGTCGTGAAGCGTTACATACTATATGTCATATGGTCAATATAATTCCATTGAAAAAAAATAAGATTTCTCCATATAAGATGTGGAAAGGAAGGCAACCGAACATTGAATATTCCAAATTATGGAGGTGTCTTGCTTATTGCAAGAATACAGATCCCAAAAGAACCATATTGGGTCCTTGATGCATTTAACGTGCCTTTATGGGATATGTCTCAAGTAGTAATGCTTATCAATTATTGAATTTGGAATCCAACGAAATAATAGAGTTCAGGGATGTGGAGTTTTTTTTTTTTAAATTTGTTGGCAACAAGAAACTCTAAAACACCTAATGGAACTCAAGTAGACATTCTCGACTCTAGAGAATCACAAGCAAAAACTTCTTCAAAAGATATTGAATAGTCAAGTGAACCTCAATGAAGTAAAACATTAAGAAAAGAAAAGAGTTTAGGATCGGACGAAATAGACTCCCAACTTATTTTTCTCTACTCCGTCGAGAGAAATATTAAGGATGTAATGAGAACAATTTTTTGATTTTCAAATTGAAAGTGATCCTAGTTATTATAAAGAAGCAATGCTTCTAGGGGTTATGTATTTTGGAAAGATGCAATAAACATTAAGATGGATTCTATTTTATCTAATAAAACTTGAAAACTCATCGGTTTACCACCAGGATCGTTACCTATTGGTTGCAAATGGGTGTTTAGAAGAAAATAAATTTCCTATGGTACTCTTTATATTGTTTAAAAGAAAGCACCTAAAAGATGGCATGAGAAATTTGATTCTACTATCACTGCATATCATTTTGATCATAACTTAGTTGATAAATATTTGTATACTAGTGTGTGTGTGTGTGTGTAATGATATTATTACATTTGTCTGTATATTGATGATATGTTAATCATTAGTCATGAAATGGAAGGAATTAAAGAAGTAAAGAAGTTTCTATCTTCTACATATAAAATGAAGGATCTTGGATAAGTGGATACTATCTTAGGTATCAAAGTTAAAGAGATGGTGGATATTATCCATTAAGTCAATTGTATTATGTTGAGAACGTGGTGAATATATTCAAACATTTGAACATTAAATAGGTTAATACCGTATTGGATCCAATTACAAAACTAGTAAAGAATGATAGAAGAACAATGGCACAAATTGAGTATGCAAGTGCAATCGAAAGTTTAATGTATGCAATACAATGTACAAGATCGGATATTACATTTGTTGTTAGTAAACTAACTAGGTTTACTAGGAATCGATGTTCAGAACATTGAAAGGGCATTGAGGTCCTTGGTACCTAAAGAAAATAAAAAATCTTGGACTACAATATTCAAAGTTTCCGACTATTCTAGAAGGATAGATTGATGCTAGTTGGATATCTAGCGTAGGAGAAAACAAATCTACCTCAAGTTTGGTATTTTCTCTTAGAGGAGGTATAGTTTTCTGGAGGTCTAAGAAACAAACATGTAATACACACTCAATAATGGAGTGCGAGTTTGAAGTGTTGTTCGAAACAGTAAAAGAGACAGAGTGACTTAGGATCTTATTTATGAAATTTCTTTGGGTGCAAAGGATATATCTTCAATACATATCTTGTGTAATAGTTAAGCCACCTTAGCACGAGAAAATAGTAAAGTATATAAAGAGAAGTCTGGAAACATGAGTCTAAGACATGACAATATGAGAAAGTTAATTAAGTAAGGAACAATTTCTCTTACATATGTAAAGTCTAGTAAAAACTTAGTTGATCTGTTGGCTAATCTTCCTCCAAGAGAATTAGTAAGATCAACATCGAAAGATGTGCTAGAAACTCATTGATTAAAGACCCATCAATGATAGCAACCATGTCTAACTATACAGAATAAGTATATCTAGGTTCAAAGGGTAAAAACTAGTCATTCGAGAAGTAGATAGTTTCAGTACTATATTTTAAAGCCCTATCCTTGATAATTAGTGTTGGTTGTTACAGTCGTAAAGTTAATAAAGCTGTTAATGAAGTTCAGTACAGTGTACAGCTATCTCAAATATAACAAAGATATTCAAAGAACTTCACCTATAAAAAACTTTGAAGTGGTGCAGGAGAATTGGAGTTTCTCTCTTAAAATTTCATGAATAAGGATAAATGCAAGACCATAAGCATGCTAAGCGATAATTGTATGGAACAAAAGAACACCAAAGTATTTGTGTGTGGTGGTGTCATTGGTATTGTCATAAGGAATAACTAGTTCAATGTATTAAAGCCACTTGGAATTTCAACTATTACTTTGTGATGCTAACACTAAAGTAATGGTTCAAAATTGAAAGATATCATTATTATATTCATAAACACTGTATATTTCTACAACGTGATTATTTGAACAAGTGGGAAATTGTTGGAATTGTTCAAATAATTGATGATTGCATGGCATCATTTCGTAAGATTAAAATATAAAAAAAACATTTATGGGAAGAAAATCTAAATTTTTAGATCTGAACTTTGAACCAAAATTTGCATCCCTTCCGAATGTTTTTGTATTATCATGCAAATATATATAAGTGATGAAGTTTCACTTTGAAAAGTAGAAAAACATTTTAGAATCTCGATTCTTCTTCCTCTAACATACAAAATTTTCAGAAATATTTTTACAAGTTTTCTTGTTCTTTAAACAAGTTTTTCACTTTATTACTTTATGCAAAACTCTTACAGGCTTGTCATATCCTCTAATCTATTTCTTTGAGTTCCCAAAAGCAATGTGGGGGCAAATATCATGTTTCAAGTCTCAAATTTGGTGTTTTTCATTTCTTGATTCGAGTTTTCGATTTTCTATCTTCTCCTTGTTCAAGAAGTATATATTCACCAACAATCTAAAAATGATATTTCTACTACAATGGAGACAGAAACAACTTTGGTAACCATCAAGTTGAAGAATGGAGACTTGATTCGTTTGGATGGGTTCCATGGAATGAATTTACCCACTGGCAAGATAAAATTAAGTTTTAAATAACAGCATCGAAGATCCTCCATGTTATTGATCCAAATTTGTCACTGATTTCTAAACCATCAGATGAAAATTCCAGAGTAGGATCGAGCAGAAGAAAAGATAAGAGGATTAATTGAGTTGTTGCAGTCAAATTCTAAATGTATTATTCGACCGATTATATAAATCCCTGCACCAACATCACTTTGGCTAAAGAAATTTGGGAAGCACTTGAGAATAAATACAAAGTCGAAAAGGAAGGTATGAATTTTTTTTTTTTGCTTTATTAATATTTTGATTTTAAATATATTTTGTTGCCAAATTACGTGAAATGCAACTCATTATCAATAAATTAAACACGGTGAAGATCAAACTTCTTAAATCTTTTCAAGTCGGTGCAATCATTGCAAAATTGTCATCAACTTGAAAGAATATAGGAAGAAAAATCTTCAAACTCCAAAATTTTTCTTTGGGTCAAATTCCAAAGCATCTTCGGATCGGGGAAGAATCAAGCACACAAGATAAGAATGGAAATTCTTATGATTGCACTTCAAAAGCCAATGTCATGGACAAAACCTATCGTTCCAAACAATATCCAAAAGAAATGAAGACCTCTTGGTCTTAAATGTTGAACTATGTTTGACTCTATCCTTAATGTTTTGATTATAAAAAACATGTTAATTTTGTTTCTAACAATTGAATCTAAGTCTTCAAATCATTCAATGTAATATTGATTGATCATAGACAAAAATATCGCTATCAAGACTTTCACATTTCAAATCGGACTCACAATGAAGGTCGAGATGGAAGTCGAGCATTCAAGTCAAAATCATTTGAGACAAGAGCTAAAATAGTCAAATGTCAAAGGTAGCTTATTAGACTAGACATTTCTATTCATTTGTAAAGGTATAACTGCTTCAATCTTTAGCAATAAATGTTAAAAGGTCAAAAACCATTTTTATGTACTAAAAGCTATTTCGATCATCACTTGCATAAAATGCTTTTATCAAAAATAAAATTGGTTTTTCAAAATTATAGTTGAACTCAGATCATAATTTGAAAACATCATGCAAAATTTTATATTTTTTTCTAAATATTCACCTCGGATCAAACAAAGCAGAAACGAACAAAACTTATGAAAGGCAAATGTTCAGTTTCAGTGCAAGCGGATATCTGGAATGTCCATGCGGACGTCCAATTTGTATAACCGTCACTCTTTTTACCATTCTGACTTCCGGCACGCGACAACTAATTTCGTACGTCCAAACATGAAAGCAGACCTCCAGATCCTTGTCTTGTCTAGTTTTACAGACTTTTTTTCTCCTCTGACTCTATAAATACATCCACTTTTCGCATTCATTAGAACATTCTTTGTGAGTATTAAAGTGAGACGTTCTTGACTAAAAATCTTCGAGCATACATGTTAATTATTTTATGAAATTATTTATTGTGAAAACTCTTGAATGATTGAATCAATTTTTAAAATCATCTTTTCAATAAAGTTTTCTTATCTAACACTTGAGCTTCATTTACTGTAAATTCATTAAAGTGTTAGCTTCTCTTAGAACTTAATATGTTGTGTAAGTGAGAGATTCAAATAGTAAAAAATTCTTCAAATTTATAGGTCGTATTGATGTACCTTGAAAGGCTCAATTGTGTGGGTCAATGAGGTCCCGTGAAGTTAAATATTGTATAAGAATTGATGTTCCTTGTTTATAAGTCATTGGAAACATTGTAGAAGGGTAAGATTTCACCACAAGTCAATCAATATACTAAAAAGGTCTTGTTCGTGCTAAAGAGCCTGGTAACGAATGATGTAGATCATTGATTTGGATCGAACATCCACAATTATATCATTTGCATCATCTCTTCCCTTTTACATATTGTTTTTTTAATTGTGCATATTATTTGATATTCTTTTATTTCTTAAGTTGCTTGAATTTAGAATAATCTTCCGAAATAGTTTGTATAAACCAATTCACACCATCTTGATTAGTTATTCTTATGCCATCAATTAGTATCAAAGCAACGTGCTCACTTTTAAATTTAAGATTTTACAATTTTGAATAATGGCTAACCACAATTTTCAAAATCTTGAAGGGCATTCTACAAATCGTCCTCATTTCTTTGATGGCACACATTATAATTATTGAAAAGATATGATGAATATCTATGTTCAATCAACAAATTTTAATGTTTGGGAAGTTATTGAATTCTGTCCCTATGTACCTACAAAAATTATTAAAGTTGATAGAAAGACGTATCAAATCATTTCAAAACCTAGAGAGGAAACGATGAAGAGGATAAAAAAAATTATCTTTGAATGCTAGAGCCAAAAATATATTTTATTGTGCTTTAGATAAAAATGAATTTAATTGAATTAGCACATATGGCTCCGCTTTTGACATCTAGCATGCCTTAGAAGTTACTCACTATGGTACTAGCACAGTAAAAGAAACCAAGATAAATATTTTGGTTAAGAACTTTGAAAAAAAAAAATTATGCAAGAAAATGAACCTATTGTTGACATGATTACTCTTTTCACCGATTTTATTAATTGTCTCAGAGGCTCTGATTGAAAATTTATTAAAGGTGAACTTGTAAGTAATATGCTTAGGTCTCTATTGGAGGATTGGAGTTCACGAAGAATGTTAATAGGAAACACCAAAAATGTTAACACAATTTCATCAGAAGAGTTCTATGTAACATTGATGACTAATGAGGACAATAATGCCGACACAAAAGACAAAACAAGGAAAAGTAAAAAAGAATCAAATGAGCCTCATAAGTGTCAAATTGCCTGAAAATTGGCAATTGATAAAGAAAGAGAAAAACAAAAAGATTATTTGCTATGATTGCGACAAATTCGGTCACAAGAGAACCAAGTATCCAAATAAGAAAATATTCATATAAAACAAAGCATTCCAAGTGATATGGGATGAATGTGACAATGAAGATCATGATTAAATTGAAAGCCAAGGGGAAGTTGCAATATGTGCTTCATATGATCGAAGATGAGGTAAATTCTAATGAAAAATATTCATATGATGACTTATCTACTTCTTATGATCAAATTCTTGCGGAATTTTGAAAAACTTGCTTTAAATCACTCCATCCTTCAAAAGAAACACTCCTTGTTGAAAAATGAAATTCAGAAAACTTTAGAAACTCAAAAGGATTTTAAAAAATTAAAGATTAATCACAATTCATTGATTAAAGAAAATTTCTCTTTGAAAGAGAAAGTTGAAGATTTAACTAAAATTATTTACAAGTTCACTCAAGGCAAGTAAAATTTTGACTTAATACTCGGTAAATTAAAATGTGTCTTTGACAAATGATGAATTAGATATAAAATTTTCTTAAAATAAAAATCGTTCAAAATTTTATTTGTTAAAGCATCTAATTCCCCTCTTCCAAACACTACATATAGCTTTTGTAATAATAATGGTCATGTTGCTTTAAATTGTCCAACCAAAAAATGTTACACTTTGAAAGCAAAAATAAGTGGATACAAGAGTCCACTAGAGCTAACTACTATGGATCCAAACTTATATGGGTATCAATAAAAAATTAAATGATTTTTTGTAGGTACCGAAGAAGATAAATAGCAAATGGTTCTTGTATAGTGGACACTCTTATTAAGGATGCTACATCAAAAGAGATAATATTTATAAGAAGCAGGAGAAAAGATACTTATGTCATTAATATTGAATTTGAAAATGATGAAAAATGTTTATCAAGATTGAAAGTTGATACTTGGTTGTGGCATAGAAAATTAGGCCATGTTAGTATGGATCTTCTTTCAAAAAATTTCAAAATCTATATTATTAAAGGATTGCCAAACTTGAAATTTGAGAAAGAAAAATTTGCGATGTTTGTTAATTCGGAAAACAAGTTAAAATTTCTTTCAAACTTAAACAATATTCTTCAACTACAAAACTTTAGAACTTCTCTACATGGATCTTTTGGACTATCTAGAACCGCAAGCTTAAATGGCAAACACTATGCATTTGTCCTTGTTGATAAATTTTCTAAATTTATTTGGGTCCTATTTTTGAATTTAAAGAATGAAGCCTTGAATGCATTTAAACATTTTTGTAAAAAATTATAAAATGAAAAGAGATATACTATTACAACCATTAAAAGTGATCATGGTGGAGAATTTGATCGCATTTGGAAAGTTTTACAATGAAAATGGATATGAACATTATTTCTCGGCTCCTATAACTACTCAACAAAATGGTGTAGTAGAAAGGAAGAATGTATATTGTAAGAAATGGTTAAAACTATGTTTAATGAAAATATCCTACCAAAATATTTTTGGACCGAAGTCGTTAACACCACTTACTACATCATTAATAGAGTTATAGTTAGTCGAAAGAAAACAAAAACTCGCTATGAGTTTTGGAAAAATAGAGTTTCAAATATCAATTATTTCAAAGTATTTGGTTGCAAATGTTTTATTTTAAATGCAAAAGAGAATTTGAAAAAATTTGATTCAAAATCTTTTTTCGGATATTCATTGACTAGCAAAGCTTAAAATCGTCTTTAACAAAAGAACTCTAATCATTGAAGAATCTATGCATGTTACTTTTGATGAAACTAGTCCTCTTAATTAAGAGAAAGATATTATCAATGATGTAGGTTTGGAGATTCCTTTCGAACAAATGAACATTCAAGATTAGAACAAGGAAAACTCTAAAGTTCAACAAGAGGAAGAAATAAATATTCAAAGGTGAAGTAGAATCTTCTGAAGTACAAGTTTGTTCATTCTCACCCAAAATAACTTATTATTGGTGATCCATCCAAAAGTATTAATTAATACTAGAGCTTCCACTAGAAACCATTTCAATAGTTGTGCATTTATATCAAAAATTGAACCAAAGAACTTTAAGAATCTAAGTTTGATAAATTTCGGATTCTAGCGATACAAAATGAACTAAATTAATTTGAAAGAAATCATGTTTGAGATTTAGTCGATAGACCAATAATCATACCATCATTAGTATAAAATGAATTTTTAGAAATAAACAAGATGAAAATCGTAACAAGGTTAGATTCAGTAGCCTAAGATTACAATAAAAAAGAAGGCATTCATTTTGAGGAAACTTTTGCACCGAATGTTAGATTAGAATCTATCCGCATACTACTTACATTTGTTTACCATAAAAGATTTATTCTTTATCAAATAGATGTTAAAAGTACATTTATAAATATATTTATACAAAAAGAAATCTTTGTAGAGCAACTCCCCATTTTAAATTTCACAAGATCCGAATTATGTTTTTAAACTTAGAAATGTTTTCTTACAGTTTAAAGCAAGTCTCTAGAGCTTGGTATGAAAGATCGAG
>CAIGRP010093741.1:0-10105 GCA_903798385.1 Fraxinus cuspidata | reverse complement strand
ACTAAGCAAAAAAAAACACTTACAATGTATCTCTGTATGTATTTGTGCAAACGGGGAAGAGAGAAGAAGTCAGATTGATATTAATATTAAGGTAAAGAGAAGACGACGTATGGAAGAAGTTAGAGAAGATGGATATTAAGGCAAACAAAAACGACGTCATTTTGGTTGACGATGGGAAAATTCGACAGCTGTAAAAAAAAATCTGCCTCTTTTATATAGTTAGGATAAATGACAAAAGAGTTGATTGTTTTGAATACTATTAATCGATGTAAGTTCATATAAATTAATTTAATCAACATTCGACGAACTTTATAAATCATTTATATGCGATCAAATTTTATTTTCAATTACACATTTCAAAGGGCACACGTACTATTCACTTATCTATCGCTCATTGTAATCTCTTAAAAATTGAATTGTTAATAAATTCTTTCCTAGTGGAGGATTAATTGTTAACTTAATAATCATGATTATCAAAAAATAATTCACGTGACAAATTAAATATTCTTAAATCATGTCAACAAATACAACAAATACGCTTGCTTATTTTGACTCAAAATAAATTAAATCGCTTACGTATTCCAAACTATTCTTTTAACAGTGGCCTTCTTTTGGTTTCTCTAAACAACTAAATTATTAGTACAACACGAAAGACGTACAAATCGTGTCTTGTCATCAGTGGCGGATCCAGAATTTTGAATTAGCAAGGACGGTCGTGGACCGTCGTCAGCAATAAAATATTAAGAGCTCCATTTGATGTCCATTTTTTGCAAAAAAAAAAAAAAACATTTTAGAATAGTGATTTAATGGAAAATGTGTGGTGAAAAATAAGGAAAAATTTTGAATTTGCATATACTATTATTTTATTCAAAAATATGCGGTTGAAAGAAGAGAGAAAAATATATTTTGAAAAAAAAAAGAATCAAATAAGGTCAAAAATTTAAATATACAATAATTTTGTTCAAACCGAACATATATAATTTTGTTGTAAAATTAACATTATTCACCAAATGATATTATGGTCAAGTTTTGTATAATTCAAATGAAGAGCACAGTTCGAATTTTTACAATTGCATTATAACCGCTAAAATGTAACATATATTATTCTAGTAAATTTAGTATCAAATTCAATAAGTGCTACAATGGTCAAGATTTTAATATCCTAAGGAGAGATTAATCGTTCGAATTCCTTCTTATCCCATTTAATTTTGGTAAAAATTATATGATTAAAAATATTTCACAATTAAATTGGTGGGATATGGATTCAAAATAGGAACTTCCCATATGAATGTACAAGTTCTAACCGACAGAACTACAAGAAATATTTGAAAATAAAACAAATGATTAGGTATATAATTTAAAAATTTTATTCATTGTGATAAAAAAAAAAAGGATTATTCCCGGCGGATCTAGCATCGCGTTTGTCGCGGCTCGTCGAGTGCTGAATCCGCCATTGCTTGTCATTCAAGGATCCAATTAATTACATTTTGTTCGATATGTATATTTTGTATAAAAGCTGATAGTGAATAGAAATGTTCAACTTTATCCGTAAATGGTATTTTTTAAAAGGATACAAAATAAAATATAGCAGTAGATGATAAAAATGAATTAGTAGCACGAGTAAGTGAAAATATAGTTCATTGCAAAATTGATTAACTTCAAGAACCATCTAGATATAGTCTTCATCGATTTTATTATGGATCAAATTCATAGAGTTGATCGGGAAGTGTCTACCATATTTTATGGACAAATTTTGAGATGATTTATTGTGTAGTAATGCAATATAAGTAATATTAGCTCAAATAATGTAAACAAGATAATTCAGCACGTGTTTTTTTAGATATTCGTTAAATTTATTTTCAATTATATATATTTTTTAATAAATTAATTCTGTACGTGAGCCAATAACTTTTCCTACTTTTAGCTACGCATTCTTCCAAAAAATAAAAAATAAAAAATAAAAAAAATTACAAAATCATTCTCAAAAAAATTTATATATAATAGACTCTTACCCACTTTGGTCACTATATACTAAAACCCATTTTTAATCATAAATTATTTCAATAAAATAATTTTACATGTTGATAAAAAGAAATTCTACTTTTTAACTGTACATTATAAAAACATTATCCAAAAAATTCAATTTTCACAAAATCTATGTCAAACATGAATTTAGCCATTGTTTGAATTCAATTATTAAAAACTCATTTTTTTCACAAACTCATTTTAACCACACTTTCTCACAATAAAATAATTTACAATTAAACTTATTTTTTTTACTTTTTAACTGCATATTTTTCAAAATATCACTATTACAAAATGAATTCCTTTTGTGGAAAAATGGAGCTCAAATAAGGGCATAGTTAATTTGAGCTTGGATCTACGGGTTGAGTTGATTGATTCGACACATTGCCACCCCTATGCACGTCTATTTATAAAAAAAAATATTGTCGTGGAATTTGGTTAAATTGTTCAGTATCTTGGAGTTTTAATTTCTATTAATGATTGTGACATCTTTTATAAGATAAGTAATACATTTAAGGGTTAAATGTATTTTTGGGGAGCTACAATATTTACAAGCTTTACTAGCTCTATACTTGGAGCCCCTAAGTTATGGTAAACTCTTCTCATTGGATTTATTTTCTCGTAAGATTGGATTTTTTCGTAAAGATTGATTCACCAAGATTTATCCTAATTAATCGAGATCTTCCTCTTATTTTTAGAGATTAATAAAATAGAATTTTAGGAACTGAGGTGACAGTTTCCTTATAAGGTTTATTCCCGTATAACTTTTACCTCCATGTTTCGTACACTTACAAGAATTCGGGCCTCGTCCAGAGGCACTAGTTCGTTGGGCCTCTCCCCACCATCTTGATAGAGGGGTTTGACAAGGGACTTGATGTTACTACCTGTTAATTTGAAGATCGTAAAACTGACATGGTATTTCATAGGCTAAGGCTATTGGTTCAATTCTTTCTAGGTGATCCAAGACCATAAAGCAACATGTAGTTTGTGACGATCACGTAGCATTCATTTGCTAACGTGACTTCCTAGTAGATTTAGGGTGTAACAATAGCCCATGAGATCATAGTCTATTATTCACATTAGATTCGACACTTTGTAATTTGTTTTTGTTTTGGGAGCTTTGAAGCCGTGCGATGTAGTTTTGCCTCGGTTCTTTTCGATTAAATTTGAATTCATGTCGAAAGATTTTCGATAATCTTTACTTGTAATAATGGTGGTGTAGTGAATTTTTCTTTTGACATAACAATAGTATTCTAGGTCCGACTCCAATATTCATATTAATTTGAGGACTTTGCTATAAATATTAGCAATGGAATCTGGAGGAATGCGAGGCACATCCCACAACAGGGGATGGAAGGACGTGTAGGGAGGTGTAGGGTCCCCAAACCATGATTGCAGCAGTCACTTTACACGGATCGATATAGTTATCATTGTGGCCACCATAAGGCTTCACGTATGTCTCACGCATGAGGCAAGCAAGTGATCTGGTGAGTTCATTCAAACTCTCCATCTCCTACCCTTTTGAACTTAATGGTCATGATCTCTTCGCTGATGATGGCCCAAATTATTTCTAGAGATCTAACGGTGTGTATTGCCCTCATGTTTGCCTATGAAAAAATGCAAACCTTATTCTCAATTTTCATTCTCAAGCCTTCACATCTTTTTTCTCCGTTTGAAGTTTCCAATGAGAATAGCATCCTAGTTCTAGTTTCTCTTTTTGTTCAAGGTAATATTAAGGGTCCGTTTGATTGTAAATGTAAAAAATAGATGGAAAGAAAATGAATCACAGGGAATTGAATTGTCTAGAAATTGTTTTACTGAAAATTGTAATTAATTATATTTGATTGATATAATTTTCCACCTAGAAAAGGTTGAAAGTTTTGTGTTCGTTTGACTTTATTTTTCATGAAAATTGTCCATTAAAATGATAATTTTTTCTACCGTTGGGTCTAGCATTTGTTCCAATTGCAAAAAATTAAAAAAAATTTAAAAAAATATCAAATATCATTCGTTTGGATTTATTTTACATGGAAATTATCAATAAAAGTGATAAATTTTTTTATCATTGTGTCTAGAATATTTTTCAATTGCCGAAAAAAATAAATCTGGAAAACAGATTTTCACCAAAACCTAAAGAAAATAATTTCCACAATTTCATGGAAAATGGGCGCGTGGGGGTGGGGGTAGAAAAATTTTTCTAGGGAAAATTTATCATATAAATGGGTGTTATCAAACACACCCTAAAGGTTTTTAGGACTTTCCATTTTTTTTTTTATGTCTATTCCCCTTTATGTCAAAAGATTCCATTGTAAGTAGAAATTCTAGTCACATTTTCCCCGAAACTCTAATCATTGTCACACAACTCTCTCGAATTTCAGCCACCAATAATTCTATTTGTACATAATTTTGTATAAACTTGTTTACAAAAATGCCAAGTGACGGCCCCTACCGAGGAGCACCTCACATTTTTTTTCTCCGTTTGCAGTTTCTAATGAGAATAGCATCCTAGTTCTAGTTCCTTTTTTCTTTTAAGGTAATATTAAAGGTTTTTAGGACTTTCCTTTTTTTTTTTTTTACGTCTATTCCCCTTTATGTCAAAAGATTCCATTGTAAGTAGAAATTTCAGTCACCTTTTTCCCGAAACACTAATCAATGTCACAAGACTCTCTCAAATTTCAACTACCAATAATTCTATTTGTACAAACTTGTTTACAAAAATGTCAAGTGGCGGCCCCCCACCTCACTTCTTTTTTCTCGGTTTAAAGTTTCTAATGAGAATAGCATCTTAGTTCTAGTTCCTCTTTTTCTTTTAAGGTAATATTAAAGGTTTTTAGGATTTTTCATTTTTTTTAACGTCTTCTCCTTTATGTCAAAAGATTCCATTGTAAGTAGAAATTTTAGTCACCTTTTTCCCGAAACACTAATCATTGTCACACAACTCTCTCAAATTTTAGCCACCAATAATTCTATTTGTAAATAATTTTTACAAACTTGTTTACAAAAATGCCGGGCCGCCACTTGGCATTTTTGTCATTCATTTTGTACAAAATTTTGTAAAAATAGAATGGTCCTTCAGCCACATGGCAAAGGTGAAGAAAGTGGGGCCAAGTGTGAAACTATGGTTATTCAACCGGCCATACATAACCAGGCCTTCAATAATAATTCACGTTGTGCCCTAGTCAATAGTAATTTGTTTTCAGTGGTTTTACTGTTACGGAATTGCCTATATATAGGCTGGGAATTAATGAATAAATTGAATCAATTCAGTACCAACTCTTCTCAAATTTTTCTCCTGTTCTTCACTTTCTTTTGTGCAGTAGCACGTGATTATTACTTCCAGTGCAACAACCCATTGTTTTTCTTACCGACAGTGCTATCAAAGCCAGCTATTGTTAGAAAATGAAATAGGAGAGAGATACTGAAATACAGACAGTCAAAATCAAAACAAAAATTGTCATTTTCAAAAGAGAGGTTGAGTGTATAACAATAGCTTTCTTTGTTTTCTTCTTTTAGCAGTAGTAAAGAAAATGACTTATCAGTCCGAATCATATCCGAAGCTGCCCCAAGACAAAGAGAAGCGCCAGATGCCAAATTTTGTAGAGCAGAAAGAAGAAGAAACCTTTTCGATGGTGAAAGTCACTAGTTCGACTCTAAAATCTCCTAAAAGGTGAATACGCGGAATTAAAATTATCAATCTAAAGCAACAATTCACTTATTGATTGTTCTAGATGTCTGGCCAATCAAGTCAAGTTATTCAATGTTGAATTGCCACAATAATAAATAAGAGTAAATAATGCAAGATTTGTTAAAGAGTGCATTTGGTTAAGAGGAATTTTAAGTGAACTAAACTTCCTGCATGATATTCCTACAATATTTACTGATAGTCATGGTGCATGAAAGGTCAAAACTTATTGAGGTGAAGTATCATTTTATTAGAGAAAAAATAGTTGCATGTGAAGTTAACCTGACTAAAATTCATACAGACAAAAACCCTTCTGATATAGGTACTAAAGTTGTACTTGTTAGTAAGTTTAAAACTTGTTTATCCTTACTTAATATTGATAAAGGGTAATTCTTTTGCAGGTACAAGGGCGATGATGATGATTAGCTAACTAAGTACGCTTAAGCAATCAGGGAGAGGGAGTTATGTGAGAAATAAGGTGAAGAATGTGGAGAAAACGTGTTTCCCACATTAGTAACTTATCTAAAAACCAATCTTTGGATGGATGGCCACATGGCAACCCCAGATTGGCTTTTACTCATTAACATGGATTGTGCTTCTTTATGAGGGACATGGACCATTGGATCTGATCCACGGCTGAGATTAAGTCATACTACTATGACTCTTGAGTTGGATCCTATTCTCAACAGTTCTATTCTGACTTCTGGGTTCCTTTCTCTCTCTCTGGACGACTTTTTCTCTTTTGAAGATTCTTTGAGTTTTCTTCTTGGTTTTGATCTGTAAACTTAAAGGTTTTAGCCACCATTTGTGGAACCGTGTGTGGTTCATCATGCTGCAGTAGTTTAGGCTTGAAATAGGAGCTGATCTTGGTTCTGTAGTTGTTTGGTATAATCTTTGAGTTCGTTGGTTGTATTTCTGATTTAGGAGATCCTTTTGTGGATTGATGATTAAATCTGGGTCTAATTGAGTCTCCAGTATCTGTACTCTCCCTTGAAAGGCTTATTTGCGTGCTTAGTGTTTTGGGCTAATCCTGAACCCCCCAGATTAGGCGTAAGCCGAACTGGGTGAACAAATCAACTGTGTTCTTTACTTTTCAGCACCGTCTTGTGTATTTTAGTGTCTCCATTTTATCGTTCAAAGGTTAAAAAACCCAAAAACTGGTATCAGAGGCAGATGGACTCTTAGGATTCAAGTTCTTTTTCGAAAAACAAAATTTCTTTGAAGTAAACTATTAGAAATTTGTCTATTTTATCACACTAAATGCACTAACGTATTTCTTGGTGTGGAAGGAGATTTGGCCTAACCTGGAATACCGGGTGATAACTCTGGTGATTGAAGGAGTGTTCTGGTTGGCTTCAAGCAGTGCATAAGGGTCGTATCCCTACTGTTTTTTTTAAACAGTATTCTGGTGAGAAAGTTTCAATATCGACTGTATAGTAATTTCTTGAAATTCTTGATGTTGATATATGCATGTAATAAATCTCTGTTTAAAATCAGTGATTAAATTTGCATATGAACATGGTTACAGATATTTAGCATTGATTGATCTGCCTATTAATTTCATTTGTTTTTGCATCAAGTATTATTGTTTTTTGTCCTTAAGTTTGGTGCATTTGTATCGGCCTGCTTATAATTTCTTCAAAAAAATTTCAAAAAATTTTCTGTTTAATAGTTGATCTTGAATTTGAGATCATACTATGTCCACGAGNTTTCTGTTTAATAGTTGATCTTGAATTTGAGATCATACTATGTCCACGAGTACGAGCCACCCTTTTACAGAATCTGTTATGGGTTCGAAGGTCTAATTGTCACAATTCGATGGAAAGGGATGGAAACGGAAAATGAGAGCCATTCTGGTTCAACAAAGGGTAGCAAAGACCCTTGATGACCCTAAAACTTTTTCTGATGAACTTAAAGCTAAACCAAAAGAAATTGCTGATATGAATGAAATTGCTTACAGTTATATAATCCTACACTTATTTGATAATATTGTAAGGCAAGTTGAGGAAGCTGAAACTGCTGGACTTGGAAGTAAATTTGAGTGACTTTAGTATAATAGTTAAAAGTCTTGCTCATAATGATAAGAAGTTTGCTGATGAAGACCTTGCTGTGATCTTATTGAATTCCCTACCTGACTCTTATAAAGAAATAAGGATTGCTATAAAATACCCTAGAGATAAATTGACTCAAGACATAGTTACTGATGCTCTAACGGCTAGCGATTTAGAATTCAGAAAGGAAAACAAGGCTGGTCATAGAGAAGAAAGTAATCTGGAAAACCAATTTCCACCAAAAGGAATGTGGCACGTGTGAGACAAAAGAAAGAAAATGCATTCCATGGCAAAAAATGACTATCAAACAAGACAAAATTTTTCATTTTCCATGGAAAACCATAACTATCAAACATAGAATAATTAAAAATTGTGAAATGATGAATAAATCATTCTATTTGAATATTAGAAACATAAAAACAAAAAATCTAATTGTAATCATAGTCCCAATTTTTTAGAAAAGTGTCAACAAGTCACAAATAAATTATTAAACGGGTAATTAACACATAATGTCGATACCTTTCATTTTCTTGGTATTTTTACCTTTAATTAGATATTTGATTTCTTAAACCATAATTTCTATCCATTTTTATCCAATTTCTCAATAAAAAATTGTGGAATGATGAATATACTCTCATATTAAAATTTAAAAAATAAAAAAGAACTAATTGCAATCATAGTTGCAAACTTTTTTTAAAAAGTACAAATTAGTCCCAAATAAATTATTAAAAAATTAAAATAAAGAAAAATTAAAAAGTGTAAATGAGTTCCAAATAAATTATTTAAAAATTAGAAATTAATTTAATTTTTTTAAAAAAAGTGCAGACAAGTCCTAAATAAATTATTAAAAAATTAGAAATTTAAAAAAATTTTAAAAGTGCAAATAAGTCCCAAATAAATTATTCAAAAATTAGAAATTATTTTTTAAAAATATATTACAAACGAGTCCCATATAAATTATTAAAAAAAAGGTCAAAATATTTTATTTTAAAAAAGAAAGTACAAACGAGTCTCAAATAAATTATTAAAAAAATTAGAAATAAAGAAAAATTAAAAAATCTAAACGTGTCCCAAATAAATTATTAAAAATTTAAAATTTTTAATTTTCTCTAATTTTCTTTTTTTTATTATTTAATTAGAATAACTTATTTGTCGTTTCACGTATTTTTATTAAGAAATTGGATAAAATGGATAAAAATGATGATTTGCGAAATTAAATATTTAATTAAATGTAAAAATGTTTTTTTTTTTTCAACCCTGTAAAAAGTGTTATCATGACTTTCCATCCCTATAATGCACGATTACTGGGGAAATTATTAAATAAACTCTAAACACACATGAAAAATTTTTATAACCCTGATATATTGCAATTAGTTCTTTTTTTTTTCTTTTATTTAAACAAATGTGTATATTCGTTATTTTCACAATTTTTAATTGAGAAAATAGATGAAAATGACGTTTTGCAGAATGAAACGTAGAAATTATGGTGAAAATGCAAAAAAATAAAATAAAAAAATAACGCTTTCCATGGTGTTACTTGCTAATTACCCTCGTAGTAATTCAAGTCTTAATCAACTACGTTTTTCACTTCGCCTTTCTAATCTTCATCGTTCTCTCTATAATTCACTTTCTCAGATCTCGTGAGCTTTTGAGTTTGTAACGAATAGTGATTTCAAGATTCTTTATTGTTGGTGTTTTTTTCTTGGGGAATAAGTTGGGATGTCCACCACTGAAATACGTTTTGTTCAATTGGCCTCTGACTAAAACTTCAAAAATAAAATGAACTTTAATAATTTAGAAGTGTCAAAATACTCCTTTACCCTAAATTGTAAAACAAAAATGAAGTAGGAATTGAAGTTTTTCTTCACTCATTCACGTACACGCACAGTCATCACTTCCTTCAAATTCAAAAACATGAATGGAGCCTCCACCTTTGACGGCCAAAAACTCCGGCCAACCACCACCCAAACCGCCGGACATCCACCACTAGATAGCTCTCATTACCCTCTACAACCCCCACCTAACAACCAGCTTCGAATCCAGCTGAAATCGTCGGAAAATTGAGCCAAAATGGCCTGCTCGCTTTCTAAAAAAAGGGTCAGAATCTCCAACTTCGGAAAACATCACGCTATGCCCAACATTCCAGTCGATTAAACACATCAATGCGGCCTTGTCCATGGTCACCAAGCACTCTACAATGTACAGAATCAAAATCAAGAACTGCCCAACCGAGCAAATGTGAAATTTTTCCATCAATTCGTGCCTTCAATGTGGCCCCACATACAAATCAATTTGGGAAACCTCAAATTCACGCCCAAACAACATTGGGAAACCCCTCAATTGCAGA
>CAIGRP010093736.1:0-26356 GCA_903798385.1 Fraxinus cuspidata | reverse complement strand
GCAAATCAAGGACCGAATCAGAACTTCGGAACTTAAACTTGTGTGCGAGCACGACCTCCGCACATAAATGTCGAATTGCTCGTTAGAGCTTAATGGGTTCTGATACCACGTTAAGAATTGGGGTTCCATCTTAAAAGGTCAACCTTATTTAGAGAGTAACTCAATCCTTTATAGGTTGGTTTATGTTTACATCTTTATTCAATGTGGGATTCTTTCCTTTAACAATTTGACCACGCCATGTAGCCCAACAGAGACTCTAGCGTGGCCATACTTACTGATTCGGCTTCCTTTAACAAATAAAAAACCGCCATTTTTTCTTGTTCATGTTTCATGTTTTATATCAAAGGCTTGTAAATTGTGTTTGTTACTGACTTTAAGAGAATTTTTAATCATCTTTTTCAAGTTCGTTCTGAATGTCAGGTTGACAGAAATCATTTGCATCCCTTCTTCTGAGAGCAGAAAGAAGGTCTTGTACATGTTGCTTTGTATGGGAGTAGAGATCTTTAGCAGTTGCACAAGAATCCAATAGACTGATATGCCCATCCAAGATTTCATCAACGTGCTTATCTTGGAACTCTGTGAAATTATTCTTTGAATGAAACAGAAGCAACTTGTATTCTCATACAAGTTACCGAGAAAACTCATCATGTCTCTCATTGAAGACAATGATGAAGGGGTAGCAGCTGGAGCTTCTAATTTGGACAAGTCATAAAATTGAGTGATGGAAGGATGTGATCCAAAGGTAAAGCTAAGAGAACGGACATGGTGAAGGGCTTCTGATCTCAAAGGTGATGCTGCCAATTTCTGTGTTCTTTGTATGTTGGTGTTCCTCTCTCATTAGTTTGGTGTATATATATTGGGGAGAAGGGAACAAAAGGAATCTTAATATATGTCGTCTTAAATGAGCAATGTGATTTTGATCTGGATTTACCTAATATACTGGCGATGTTCATGCATTTTTTTGCCATCATCAGGGAACAAGATTAATTTCATTTCATACTAAAAGGTTTTGGAGGATGATCCGTGCAATTGATTGGTGCACATAACACACGAGGGCGGGCCATTGTTAATTGTTATATATCGTGCCTCCTCAACAATGAAAATGCCAGCACTATTATTCCCCCTAGGCCCAGGACTTCATATGTTTCCCAAAAGTTTCCTTTGTGGGATGGATCCGCATTTGTGTCTTCATTTTCCATTTCATTGCCCAGTGGTTATACACCTCAGTATATTAACCCTTACTAGTTAATGAAAAGTTGAAACTACTAAAATAACATATTCTCATTTGCTAACAAGAGCTGATTTACTAACATGTCAAATATCAGTAAGAAAAATGCAAGAGAACAATCAAATAAGACAATAGATATCAACTCAATTGGACAAATGAATAGCCCTCACACTGAAATCTGAGTCTTTAAAATTTAACAGGCGTCAGATTAGTGATTTATCAATTATTATTATGTACGCCAGACAACTAGAAGTAGACAAAACATCTAATTTGGAACCACCAAGTCGGCGTGCAACTGAAAACACCTAATTCTTTTAGTTGTTTTATTCTAGTGCACGAGTGGCATTGACATTCTAATTTCTAATGTATATGACCTGCAGGATTGCACAAATAAATTATCTGCAAAATCAATAGAAAACAGGCTGGTAGGATCTGCAATCTCTTTCGAATATGCTGAAAATTTGATAGGTTAATGTTACAAGATACTTCAAATTGTCAACAAAAAGACGACCTTCATTTTCCAGCCAAATAATGCTATTTGACAACCACGGTGCTGAGCACTAGTCCACTCTCATTGTCAAATGAGATAGTGGTACTACGCAGCATTCCTCTCAAAAATATATATTGGCAAACAGTTATTGATCTACCCTCAACCAGAACTCGAAACATAGTTACACAATACATGAAAACTAAACACCACTACATTCATAAAGGCCTAAGCCATAACTTTGAGAAAATGAAGCTTTTACTGATGCAATTTACGTTATATGATACATTTCACAATAGAGAAAGTAAAACTACTTTCTTACTCAATTTACAAACTCGATTAAAAGAAAGACACAAATTAATCAATACTCTAGCGATAGGATTCGTTCTTATGATCTTCTCCCACCATTTTGGTGCTTCTCTTCTAGTCCAGCAGCCTCCTTCAACATATCAGCTGCATCCTGATGCATATCCAGTTTGGCAAGGGCAACTGACTGCATGTAAAAGGCTGTCGGCCAATCTGGATAGACAATTTGTGCTTGCATTGCATCCCGAAGTGCAACATCAGGTTGATCACACATGAGATAACAAAGACTGCGCCGTGCATAAATAGTTGGGGAAACCATAGTTCCCATGTCTATAAACTGACCGTGCAAGAGGAAAAACATAAAAGTTATTTGTCATTCCAAAGATCCAGATGCAGGTTTTTCATATTTGCGCTGTCCATTATAGCATGAAACATATATTATTTTTACAAGTAAAATTTATCAAATGCAAGCTTACTTGACCATGCAAGAATGAGTGCATCTGCCTCTGTAACTCTTTACCTGGTTTTAACATATTCATCCAATTTTGTGTCCATACTTCTTGGTTGACCTATCTGGCATATCAGTTAAAGAGTGCATAAACTATGATGGTTAATCATGGGTAGGTTAAGGTGTTATTACTTTGACTTTCTGGATTCCAGCAAGACAGACAGCTAGTGAAAAGCATCACCATTTAGCTTCTTGATTATGCAATTTTATCTTTATGTTTATTTGGTCCTGGATTTTAGGTTACTGCCTATTCACAGCATGACTAGTTCAGGCCCACAAAGATATAAATCATATTTCAACAATTCAATCACAAATATGGAATCCAAACCTGAGAGTAACAATCGATTGCAGCCTTGAAGTCCTTATCACGAAACGCATAATCCCCACGCTTCCTTGCCTCCAACACATCTCTCATCTGCTGTGTCCATTCTTGAAAAGACAACTGAAGAAACGACGGACTTAACGAAATGAAATTCAAAGTGCAAGGAATGCAACACATCCTAATTTGACAAGTGAATTACCTCATTGGTTCCTTCATCATCCCGGTAGTTCATGGTAACCAAAAGTTGATGTATTGCTGTGAGGTCCATCCTAGAACAGGCCTCACCTATTGGTGAAAGTGGGCGTTGTGGAGTTGGTGGAGCTTCCTTGTGCTTAGAAATTCCAAGCATGATATAAGACGGAACCTAAGGCCAAAATCATGGTAATCGGAATTTAAATCCACCAATTCCTTCTGTATATACGAGAAGGAATGCGAGCATATTTTAATCATTTACATATTATCTCTACATTCAATTTTCAAAATAAAATATATAGATTACACTGCCCCTTTAACAGTAATAAACATTCAAGGTTCTGTATACAGAAATCTAAATTTGCATGGCAATCACATCTTGCTGAAATGACAAAGTAGAGAATAAGTATTTTCGACACTCATAAGACTCTCGAGTGATGGGGACCAATACAGAGAAATATACTTATAACTGAAGCAGATCGCTACCTTCATTACCTAGAGTAAACTATTTCATTTACAGCATGATTAGCTTCAAAATAAAATTAGCATGCAACAGTTGCAAATAATACTAGTCATTGAAGTATTGATCTGGGAACCTCGTTATTGAAGTATTGATCCGGGAACCTCTGACTAGATTGTAACAAATACCAATATAAAAGTTTTCCAGATGCTTTTCCCCAGTACATTAGAGAGAGAAAAAAGATTAAATATACAATTGCATTATTATATTTCTGGAAGAACTTATTGGATTGTGAGGAAGCTATGACAACTAGGGCGTGTAAAATGTATCATTAATTATATGGAGCTAAAGTTTCAGATCCTTACATCAGATTTTGGCTGTAGTGGAGAAAGAATAGTGGTAAGATCCTTTATATTTGGCCTTTCCCTAGGTTCATATTGCAAACATTGGGAGGCAAGATTGACAACTACTGTAGCATCTTCCATAGAAAATTTCCCCTCTAAATGTGAATCCGTTAAAAGAATGATGTTTTTACCACGTATCATATCAAGAGCCTGCATAAAAGCAGAAATAAACAAACTATAGCAGGATTTATATCATAATTTAAGCTACACAGGCCTCTCCAATAAGAAGAAGATTAGCTCAAAAATCACAAAAAGGAAAAGGAGAAATTACTGAAATCGAAAAGATGCAATCATGCTGACGCTGTTGGGGTAATAGAGCTCATCTTTTTAAATGTCAAAGAAGTCCTCTTCATTCTAAGCCTTATTGTTGAAAATATCTTTAATTACTTTATAGATATGAGCCGTTTCGAATAGCACTGGTTGTGGAGAAGATTGAAATCTCATATGTAATAAAGCAAGGACTCCATGCCTAAACCACCACCATTAAATGGATGCATGCTTTGTAAGAGAACAAGGACACTGAGAAACAAAAATCGAAACTTGTTCAAGTAATTTACAAGTTATCAATTATCTGTAAACTACTTACTGCAGTGTATCATATAAAGTATCTGCATATTTTAACAGGCAACAGTTCATATATCACACGCAATTACTTAATGACATGCAAGTGAGATGGTTTTCTAAAGGTAGAAAAATTGTAGAAAGCACAAGAAGGGGAAGTAAAAATAATCGCGTTCTTTTTTCTCTATATTTTTTTTTTTAACTAAAGGAAAAGGGTTTTGAATTTGTTATATTATAGAAAACATGGAAGCCGGAGATATATCTGCAAGAAGTACCTTGAAACCTCACATAATCAAAATATTTTCTCTCAGTAGGAATCAATACACATGGCGCTATAGAAATGTAAGAAAGAAAGATAATAAATTCTTTTATGGCAATTACTAATAGTAATAATAGATCATATGGATTTATAAAACAATACAGGTTTCGATGTGTATTCATTGACATTAGTGCCCATATTTGGCTGCAAGAAGTCGCCAATATGCTATACCATATCGGTCAACACAGGAAAAAGGAGGCGTAAAAATGTACAACGGATACCGCAAAATTATGTCAAGACAATTAACTAACATGATTTGGAGGGATGTGCTTTCCACTGAGCAGATCCAATAGGACAGTGCCAAAGCTGTATATAACACTTTCCTGGGTTACTCTTCCTACAATGAACAGATTACAGTCAATTAAGAGAAAAAAAAATTCTAGTCATGAAACAAAGATCCATCATATTATCTTTTATCTTATTCCACGAAAATAAGAATCCTGTCAATACACAATTAGAACTAACAATGCTTACATAAAAGCATGTCTAAAGCTATATAAATACATGCTACCTAAGATAACAAAATTAGCAATATTATGAGAGTAGCAGCAATAAAGCAAGCCCTATGTCACATTAAGCACTACATCAATGCAGAAGCACTTACTCAAAGGTTCCCAATTTAACCGTGGGCATCATGTCAACTGCTCTTACTCAAAGCACCTTACATAATTGGTTACAATGCTTTACTTGTGGTGCAGGTAGAAGAGGAAGTGCTTGTGTCAAACATCTCAACATCACTTATTAGATACTAGTATAAAAAAGTCACTAGGTAAGAATGTGGTGGAGCTATGAGAATATGAACACCCAAATAGCCACTGATAAAGCATAAATATACTATTTCAATCGTAGCCATGCAATAAGCGTGTGTTCCAGCTTTGCGAAATATTATGACATAATAATTTTTCAGTTGAACATATGATTATTGTGACCAAGTGACTAGAAGCACAATAAGGCCAGATAGATTCACACTTACACATTCATGGACACGCATAGAAGACAAAGTACTTTCCTATTGAATGTGACACGCATAGAAGACAAAGTACTTTCCTACAATAGAAATATAAACTCAATCTAGGTAAGTGCTCACCATTTTTTAAGTACTCTGGGGGGGTATAGGCAAGATTTGTGCTATAACTTTTCCCATCTCGGCTATTTTTCATCAAGCCAAAGCATGAAAGCCGAGGATCACCATCCTACAATTCCAATCAAATATTCAAATTTTGGGTTCAGAAAAATAAATTCGGGAGAGCAATAGTTATACAACATTCGCTTAAAGCATACACTGAGTGGTGTTGATTAGAAAGGAACTTGTGCTAATACCTCATCAAAGAGAACCCTGTAGGCATTGAGATCATGGTACAAGGAATGGCCTTCACTGCCACAATATTCCAAGGCTTCAGCTATGTAAAGAGCTACTCTCAAGCGCATGGCCCACTCGATGGTCTGACTTTCCCCTGTTAAATTGGAGTAGGTTATGAACACACAGAATACAGGTCAAAATGACTCATTGTGAATATATATGCATCAGTTTTCGTTCTTCAATCTCCATTAAGATCATATTCTTCTAACTTCGCCCATAGTTCTATCATACTATGATAAATGCTACTACCACTTCATCGTTCAAACCAACTTCACATCTCCAACAAAGATTGCATAAAAATCTAACCGTTAATCGTTCGGCATCCTAAGAAAAATAATTAAATTTGCCAAGTTATTAGCTCAACTTCGCAAAAAGCCAAGAACATAGTAATACATACAGTGAAATAAATGCTTAGCAAGATTATTGTTGGGCATATACTCTGCAATCAGCAACCTCTCATCACCGTCACAACAGTAACCTATCAAATTAGCCAGCCTCCGGTTCCTCAATTTCCCTACTCCCCATGCCTCCTCCTACAACCAAAAATAAAAAATAAAAAATCATCGAGCTGAATTATTTTTATCAGACACAAAGCCCTCGAAGTATTAAGAACTAGATCATGAATATATACACATATATATTGCTGTTGTGATAATATAATACCGCAAACTGTTTAGGGTCTGGCCAGGATAACTTGGGGAACTTCTTGACGGCGATCCACCGGCGGTTCTGGAGGCGACCTTTATAAACAATATTTGGCGCCTTTTCGCCGCTTTCGGAGACAATAAATTCAGGGCTGAAGTTATTAGTGGCTGTTTTAAGGTCGGAAAGTGAGAACTCCGAGAAAGACGGGACTCCGGTGGCTTCTGTTCCGGGCTCAGGTGGAGCGCCGGTGGAGATCGGTGGTGGTCGGGGCGGGGCGGGAGTTTGGGCCGGCTTTTCTTTTTCTGGGTGTGTCTCGGTTGGTGGAAATTTTGATGCACAACAGCCCATAACTCTGTTCAGTTCCCACACAGATCACTTTATCTTCTAAACCTCTTTGTCGCTCTCTATTCATGAATGGTCAATCAATCAATTACATTACATGCCACGAATCGGTGATAGATGGATAGGACTTTACGGCACAGACTAATGTATTAATAATAACATTAAACGATTATAGAAACAAATAAGGGTATCTAGTCTGAATTTCAGTATGAACAAAATAGCATTATTACCTGTGATGAAAGAAGAATAGAATTCAAAAATGAGGTGCCAAGAAAATCAGCGAAGATTACATTTTTTTGGTTGGGCGTGACTGAGTTGTGTGTATTCATTTCATTGGATTTGGAGGCATACGGTGTTGTATAATTAAAATTAATTAATAATGCCCACCAATCTATACCCCATAACAAAAATAAAAAAAAATTGTTAGCTACTGCTGAATAGTTTATTCAAATGTTTATCCATCCATCGTTCCTTTTTGATTCGTTATACTGGACAAAAAATTCAACGTGTACAAACTGAATGCTAATGAAACACATTTATACCGTTAATTTGTTCATTTGAATAAAAAATAAAATAACCCCAAATTAAAATAAAAAATTGCCCAAATCAAAACCCATGAAGATAAACCCCTAATCAATATCGAATTTATTCATAAGCTGAAAGGCTTCAAAATTGATGTATCCAGAACATTAGATCCATAGGTACAGTGCCCCACTCTCTTCTTTTCTTAGGATGTGTTTGAGCCACATTATTTTAGAAGAATGTATTTTGGAATAGTAAATTAATATAGAATGTGTGGTTGAAAAAGAAGGAAAAATAATTGATGTGATGGAAAATATTATTTTATTGAAAAATGTGTCGTTGAAAATGAGTAGAAGAATGAAAATGAAAATTTTAATATGACTCAAATATGAGCTTAATATTTTTAATAGTGCAACATCTAGCAAGAACCAAATAGTAAATTCAACTACCCTGCCTAAATATTTGATTGCTTGTTCCGTCTTCCCTTGTTTTTCTGGAGTCTCATGTACCTCTTATGAGCTCTCTAGTTTGAATCTCTTCTCTATTAACAGTAAGAGAACAACATCAATATGTAGTAAAGCCTCATTAAAGAAAATGGGAGGATGATTTAAGTATGGGTTAGGGTTTATCTTCACGCAATTGGGATTTTTAGGTGATTTTTTGTTTTTAATTTGGGGTTTTTTATTTTATTTATAATTCAATTGGTCAAATTAACGATGTAAATATGACACGTCAACTTTTCGTCTATACAAGTGGAGTTTTCCGTCAATTATTGGTAACGGATTTGAAAGGGGGGATGGATGGATGGATAGACATTTGAATAAATGAGTAGTTGGTATTTTTTTTTTTTTTTTTTTCATTCATTAAGCAAGTAGTAACCTAGGATAAAGTTAAGTGGGCATTGATTTAATTAACTCAATTAATCAGTCAGCAGTATTCTTTGTTGTGTCATAGGCACGAGAAATGTATTGAAATTGTTTGGAATCAGGAATCATTTTCTTCATGTCATAGCAGCCGACTTGTGGGAAATTGAGATTATATCTCAAAGATCTAACCACTTCATACAAAAAGCTATTAAAAAAAAAAATTACACTATCTATGTCATTCAAAAACGAGCATAAAATTCCTCCAAATTCCACTTCGTCTGTGCCTCATTTTGAAGGACACCTTATCAGGTATCATTGGTTCATTCTCAAATAGATAAGTGAACATTGTTTCAAACATGTTCACAAATTACCCATCAAGTAGAATAGCTAAATTCCTTGTAACCCCATTATTGTTTTATGTTTGACCTATGTGAATTTTGTTCCTACTTTCTCAACTGTACCCCTCGAAAGAAGTACCATGTCATCTTGCGCCCAGCTCCCCAAGCGATAATCTATCCGTCCGTCCAACTTTTGAATTATCGCCTTACATTGATATAGTTGCCTTTTGAGAGTCAACCACAAAGTTTTCTTCCCATCACCATCCAATTTCAGGGGCCTTACATTTGTCTAGCGACAACTTAGGATCTGTCTTGTATGTCAATATAGTCGATTTTGGAGTTCAACTCTCATAAAAAATTAAAGTTTCATTTCAAAAAGTTAATCCACCAAATAGAGTAGCAAAATCTCTTATAAGTTCATTACTTACCCCATGTCTAGACAATGAAAAATTCTATTCTCACTTTTTGAATATTTGTCAATACATAACTATCCAAGTTCCATTGAAATTGTCATCCTTACTTATTGTCTCTTCTACTCGTCGCATTAAACGAAATCACTAGCATCTCACTATTCTTATCAAATCGACGACTACAACAGTTTCATCATCCTGCTGTCTTCATCCTTCTACGATTCGGACCAACGCTTCTTCATGTGGGTGTGATTTGGTCCACGTTTTCATTTTTATACCCTCACAATGTTGATTGAAAAGTTTTTGACAAAACTCGAGAGTACATTCCAATGATTTAGTTGTAATAGAAACTAAAAAAATAATTCAACAGAAAGTATAGGCCACTTGCATTTAGTTACTTAATGGAATGTTAAAAAAAAAAAGATGACGTAATAGAGGATTTGATGCCTTGATTTCTCAAGAACATGCATCCTATCCAGAGTTCATAAATCAACACCAAATATCAAATTTAATCATCATTGCCAATTAGACTATCTAACACACACAAGCATACAACCAAAAACAAGAAAACATATATTTTTTTCTTTTTTTATTATTTATTATTTCGCTTGAAATTTTTCAAATTATTTGATTTTTTTTTGTATTTTTCTATTATATACTAAAGCAATAACAAAAAACAAACACATAAATACTCAAAAACACACGAAAAGTAAAAACTTAAAATTTTTCCCACTCTCAAACTTAAAACCGACATTGTCCTCAATGTGATAAATTATAAATAAAAATATAAGGGGACGGGAAAAAAAAGGAAGAAGGTACTTCCCGAATTTTTCTGTTGAGGGTGTGAGGTATTATGTGTGACGAATAGACAATCTTCTTCATCATGTTTTCCCCTTGGTGTTGGTTTGAGTATTCCGCGATGTCATGTTCCTGCATATAGCGATCAAATCAAATATTAAAGATCAAATAACCTAGAACATGTGTTACTTAGGCTGTTTGAACTGTTTATGAACTTTCTAATTTCCAATGGCATTACTTTGTGTTACTATTGTTTTACTGCATAACTGTTAGGTTTAGATTTGCTTCATACTATGTCATGCATTGAATTGTTTCAAGATTTTCAAGATGTGCAAGTTAGGGAGAGCTGTGTGCTATCTGTGAGACCTAACTGAGGAAGAGTAGTTCATGTGCATATTTTAGCAAACACTCAACACACGGTCACAAACATGACGTTGAAAATCAAGAAATTAAGCTTAGCCAAAGGAGGATATTGTTGGGAAATTACATTTTATATGTTTTTATATATTAATTTTAATTGGCTTACTTACTATAAACTGATTTATAAATGTCAAGTTTATGTGCCAAAGATAGAATAACAAGATTCTATCCAACAATGCAGTCAATTCTAACTAAATAGATGGTGCGGACACTCAATAGATTTCTGTGGCTGTGGATTTTAGTGTTTCAACGTCCAGATCAAGATGTAGTTTTTACCTTCTATATTGTAGCTTATACAAAATTATAATCCTAACATTTTGGATATTATTTGATTGGTCAAATAATTAAATTAAGGAAAGATTGGTTTAAATTAAAACTTTCCTTAAGTCAATTATTTACCATATCAAATAAATTTAATCTAATCCTACATTATTCTTACCGTGTTTAATTGATATATTTTAGGTAAGATCCATTTGTGTCTTGAATGAGACTTTGCATAAGTAAAAGGAAACTATAAAGGGACAAACCAAGATTTGAGAAATCATTTTCGCATATGTTGAACCTGCAGCAAGGTGGTCTTCCCGTTTCCAGTGTGTTCATTCGACGATATGCCGTATGAACAATCTCAAAGCGAAATGTTGTCTTCAACTGTATTTGGAGAAAATAAACAAACCGCGTAAATGTACAATCCCATTCAAAGATCAAACTACTTGACGCGAGTGAAGATTGGTGAATCTTAATCCAAATGATAATTGCAATCGAGTACAATTGTGGAATTGTGATAAAGTCAAGATCGGAGGGTTTGATTCTACTTTCCTAACAAGTCAAAAAAAAAAAGGGAAGAAAATGAGGGACTTGCTCTTTAATTTCTTTTGATTTTTTATTTGATAATTTTGCGAAATTACACAATCGAGACTATTATATTTTTTATTTTTTGATATTGGATTATTTTACTTGTGGCATGGGGCCCATTGATGTTTTCATTAGAGGTTTACCACGTTATATTTGGTGTTCATGCTTGTTAATTTTCGCCATTGAATAAATCACGGAGAACACTAGAAATTGTCAACATTAAAAGCTGCTTATACGATATTCTGACTATTTGGTGACTACTGCCTGAACTTGGTAATTGAACTTAATTTTATCGTTTAACTAGTTTTAAGTATTTTTTATCAAAACTTTGTCATACAACCCCTAACTTTGAAAATTCTTTTGGATTTTTTAGGGATTATTTTAATCATACTGTTGTGATGCGAATGTAAAAAAATATAAAAATGATAAAATTTATGAAAAGTTCATTGTAAACTAGTGATGACATCTTCTCCCTACCATTAATTCCTCCTTGTTCGAAACCAATGAACAACACATGCAAATGTGAAGTTATAATTTCTTTTATTAAAAACGAATAGATTTAATGGGGCCAAAGCACAAGGTGGATAAAGGGGCATGGACAAGGCTTCCCGTCCCTACCCACGCCTCATTAACAAATTGGAGCAAAATCACTATCCCAGATCTGCCCGTTAACCCAAGTTAATGAGGAATTTCCACCCCAACTATGGTGAGGCATTGCGTCCTCTCTTTAACCCGAGCTAATAGGGAATGCACACTCCTAGTTAAGTTTATGTAAAACGATAAATCACTCAAAAGTTTCGAGAATTATATTGTTTATATTTACACATTGTTCGCCTTTATTCAAAATACAATATAGCAATAGCGTAAAATGGTATAGTGATTTTGAGTAAGATGGTAAAGATCAAAATATAAATTAGATAATGACCTAATTTTCTCCGTACAACAAATTTTGTGGTTTAAAAATAGAAAATTGTACTTTGAAAATTCAAATGCTGTATTTTTTTTTTTTATATAATTTAGAATTTTTGATCAAAATATAAATTTTATTCACAACTAATGCCTACTTTTTTTTTAAAAAATTCGGACATAACACTAGTACTACTTATTTTGATACAACTGGCCCAAAGATAAAACAAAGACAGGAGAAATCGTCAGAGTCTAAACTAAGATATGCTAACTCATTGGAAGATTTCAAGTCTCCGTTTCGTATTTCAACGATGCCATTTCAAACAACGCAACGATGCCATATCGATCTTCAATTATTCAAGTAATGAAGTCTCTTTTAACTTGTTGTGATACCGATGGTTGCTTTCCTTTATCATAAGCCCTTAATTTCTTATCTTACACAGCAATTATAGAAAAGTGCTGCTCTTGCTATTGCCATTACCCACTCCTCATCGCCGCTGTCCCATTCATATACATCCAGGTTTCCCCTTTTCTTATTCATTCTGATTTATGTATTATTTTTAATAAGATTTTTTACTTAGTTGAAATAGAATGAACCGATTATTTAAAGGCTTGCTTGCTTACCAAGATCACGCAGACGATTCAAAGGATTTTTACATATGTTGATATCTAGTTGTCTGACGATTTTGATTATTTATGACAAGACCGACTCTATTTATCGATTCACAGATGCACCTCTTCACTACTCAATCACTGTATGCTGATCGTATTGCTAATGATGTACTAATACCTTGTAAAATTTAAACATTAAACTATTGTGTGAATTCTTAATAGCAGAAAACCCCTACATAATTGTCGACATGGGGAATACTCCTACCTATTGGAAGTAGCACAAAAGGTTCTCGTATAAAGCCTTTTGTTCAAAATACAACCTTTTAGATGCGGGATGCCCCCATCGTCCAATTTCGGTAGTTTAATGGTTTAAAAATTTTCAAAATTGAAAAGGAATAATTACAATTGCACTTTGAAACTTTTTATTTTTTATTTTTATAAATTATACCCAATTTTTCTACAATTTTGATACTTGTATATAAAAAATGTACATAATGTACATAATATGATGTAAAAGAAAAAATTGAAAGAAAAAGATGATTATATTTTAAACTGACAAATGATAAAGTGACATTATATAATTCATTATGTAAATTTTAATGTATAAGTAGCAAGATCCAATTTATTATACGTGTCATCCACGATACCAAACCTCTAAAAGTTATTTTCATCCCTACGCCACCCACACTTCATCTTCTTCCCCATTGTAGGCAGGGACGAAATTTTCCAAACAATCAGTATTTCTTGAATTCTTTGGTAGCAATTCATAAGCCTAGATTTGAATTATAAGCTTTCAACTCATGGCTTTTTCAGAATTTAGAAAACAAAAACTGCTTCATCACTTTTTCTTAAAAATGTTGAAATTAATGCAGAATCTGAAAGACTACACCTTGAAAATCCTGTAAGTTGAGTGTCCACGAACAGTGTATGCAATAAATGACAAGAAAGCGAACATTTCCTGATTGTCTGGAACATTTCTTCTCTGCTTAAAATGGAGAAGAAGATGGAGTGGAACGAGATGAGATGTTGGGATGGGGAAGAAAATGAAATTTTACATATTTGGGATTGTAGGTGACATATAGCGCCTGTTTGGACACCATTCTTCCTCCCAAGATCAATTTTTATATCACATTAAGTGGCCACCTTGTATGACATGTGTGGTATTAATTTGTGATAATTTTTCCCTTTTTGCCCTTGTTTTGTTCTTTGTGCATTTTTGTCCATTTGACAACTGTTGATGGGAAAAGGGCAATTGTGAAAATGTAAAATCAAAAGATTGAAATTGGTACAGTTAATAGTCAAATTTTTGTGAGATGAAGTGGCGCCATTTTGTTTGCAACGGTCAATTTTCTTCTAAAAATGAGGACAAAATGCGCACCAAACAAGGGCATAAAAAAATTTGGAAATAATTTATAAAAAAATTAAAGTTTTGGAAGTGTAACTACAATTATTCCTTTTCAATTTTGACATTTTTTTATTGTTTTAACAGTTAAATTAATGGAATGGGACGGTGAGAGTTTTCCACACCTAAAAGGATGTATTTTGAACAGAAGGTTTGAAACATGAACCTTTTCTACTATTTTCATTAGGTAGAAGGTATTCCGCATATAGTCAATTATGTAGGGAAGTTTTTGCTATTAAACCTTGTATGAACATTACATGTAATATAAAGAGGGTTATTAGTTTTAAGCTACTCATGTAGACAACACGTATAGTTCTTTCTTTTATTTTACTTGGGCATTTCACATGAGAGTGTTGACATTTATATAATTTATACATTGGATTTTTATAATTTAACTAAAGTGGTTAACAATTGCATTGCCATCTTTTATGTAAATAACTAAATGTTGTACTAACACATATTTTCAACCTAAACCTTGTTTGATGATCATTATTTTAAAAAATAAAATTTTGGATAGTGATTTTTTTGATGAACGTGTGGTTAAAACTAAGGAGAAATTTTGAATTTACGTGTAAAATATATTATTATGTGAATGTATCGTTGAAAATGAATTTGAAAATTAAATTGTTTTGTTTGAAAGGAAGGCAAATAGGACCTAAAATTTTACAATTCTATACTATTTTTTTTTCTTGTCGAGGGCTACCATTTTTTTATTTACTTTGTCATTCTTTTCTGGATAGCAATATTAAGAGCCTCAAGTTTAATTTATTATTTTGCAACGCGTTGGTGTTCCTTATACTGATTTTTTATGGGTATCTCGTGGCCTTCCACAACTAAGACCCTGCTATGATTTCAGAAGAAAGGAAGCATCAAGATTAGGAATGCAGACAGTTGAGAGCACCTTTTCAAGATCTTGAAAGTATGGATTTTTTCCCCTTTACGCAATTAATTTCTTGCTAAGCATGAAAGGAGCTAAATCCGATTTTCTAGTATACTAATTTAGAGAGGTATGAAGTAGAAATCTTCACTCTGAGGTGAGAAGAAGAGAAGAAAAGGGGCAAATAACCAGCTGCAGTAGGATTTTATGTGCCTAACAGAACCAAATGCACCACTTGTTTCTAGAGAGTTGCGCAATAATGTGCACCTAGGTACGGAGAAATAGATTGAACACGTTCTATGAGAGTTGCTATGGAATCTTGACAAAGATCTTCAGGAAGGGCAAAAGGGTTCAACAGCCCTATGATACTCGGACTCGGGTACAAGTACGTATCTAAGTGTCGAATTTTTTATTTTCTAAAATGTAGGATACGGGGACATGGCTAAAAAAGGTTCAAATTTCAGACACGAGTACGTGGGTACGTCTTTCAAACTTCAACTTTTTTACTCATTCAAGATGTCATTTTGAATAGACCAAAATTAATTATTCACAATGAAGTATGTATTTAATAAATGATTAAGACGAATAAAATAGAATTTTGGGATTTAGTTTTCAATTATGAAAATTACTAAATATTAAATAAAATAGAAAATGAGGGACTCGATTGTAATTTGATTTAGTGGAGTACTAAGTAACACCGTATGAAACCCAATTTCATTTTATACAAACAAAACCTTAAGCTACTGATACAAAGAGAGAGAGAAGGAAAAAAAGAAGAAAATGGAATAAGAAAAGAAAGAAGAAGAAAAAGAAGGTAAAACCTAGCGCCACCGCCTTTCTCCGCCTTCCCGACGACGACGCTAGGTTTATAGAGAGCAAAAGTGGGAAGGAAAAAAAGGAAAAAAAAAAAAAAGAAGAAAAAGAAAGAAGAAGTAAAAAGGACGAAGTGTCCGGTTTAAATTTGGAAGATCCGACACATATCCCATACTCATACCCATATCGTATCGTGTCCGACAGGGTACTCTATCTGTTTCGATTCTCACGCATGCACTATCTCTCAATAACTCTTTCTTCACTTTCTCTCAATTCTTACGCATGCACTATCTCTTTCTTTTTATCTCACTTTCTCTATTTCTCTCTATTCACTACACAACCACTATCTCTAACTTTATCCGTGTTTCTCTCTTCACCCCTTACATCATACATACAGTAAATACACACACAAATATAGATGCTTATGATGGTGGCTAAAGCTTCTAGTATGGCGGTGAGAATAGGCTTATTAATTCTAGATTATTCTTGCACGTGGCGGTGGAAATGATACAACAGCTTTTCTAGGATCTTCTCCACCTTAGCTCCAATTATGAATGATTCTAGAAATGAAATTAAGATACCAATTGAAGCACCCAATTCTGGAAATTTCTTTGAAGTCGGTGGTGATCTTCAATTCTCCCCTTTAATACCGACTTTTAATTTTAATTCTTTTGTTTTTAGTATGCCCAGCTCTGCTTCAAACTCGACAAGTCTTGAAACGTTTGGTCCTTCGTTTAATCTCTTTGGCTCTTTATTCAATAAATTTGACTTTTTCATGCTTTCCTCTTCATCCATTTTTAGGTTAGTATACTTGGTACATTTTTTTCATATCTATCCAACTTTCTTATTTGTGATTGTGAACTTTGACGTACCTCAATCTCCTGTTAACTCTTTCGCTTCTTAGTATTTTTTGGTCCATGTCGTTTTGCTGAGACTCTTATAAACTCTTCTTTGTCACTTGACACTTCTAAATCTTTAGATTTTATCTTTGTATTCTTTCGTTCATTGATTTTCTATGAAATCTTCTCTTTCAATTTGTCATTCATTTTCGTTGAATCTAACAGCTCTACCCTCTACGGTATCCGTCAAGAATATGATTTTTCAAATACTTCTTCTGAGTGTGATAGTTCTTCCATCCATGGCGTCCACCAAGAAGACTTATCATGAAACACGATGTCCTCTTCTGAGTCATCGATCCAATCATCTTCTCAATTCATTTGCTTAGACAGGACCACCACCAATGCGGATTCGTCTTTTAAGCTTGAATTGAATTTCTTCACTTTAACCTATTCAATTATTGTTGTGGATGCTTCAGCGTTCCATTTTTCTTTATTATTGTACTTCTCTTATTTATTATAGGTTGCTACATTGTCTTCTACTATTTCATTTTTAAGCCAACATTCTCTAGCATAATGATCTCGTTTTCCACGTACAAAGCATGAGCCATTAGTTCGTTGATATTCCTTGAATGACTAGCCTCTTTTGTCGCGATTTTGTTGAGTGCCCTTTGTCTATAACATCTTTCAATCCATCCCTTAGATTTACCTTTTCTTAATTCTTTATTGTTTTTTGGTGAAATTGACCTCTTTTTTATAGTTGTTAAGAATTGGGGTTCATTTTAAAAGGTCAACCTTGTTAAGAGGAGTAGCTCAATCCTTTATAAGTTGGTTTATGTTTACATCATTATTCGATGTTGGATTATATCTCTTAACATGCCCCCTCAAGATGGCGACTCGTTTGATGTGAGATTCTATCCCTTAACAATAGTTAAATAATGTTTCTTGCTCTTCTTTCGTTATTAAGACCCCTAACATTTGCTTAATCAACACTTCTTGGTTGGCCAAGAAATTTTCGAGGTTGAACAGTTACGATTGCTCTTGCCAGCCTTGTATAACAGCAATAAAACCTCTAAATTCGGGACTCAATCCATGTATGATTATTTTTCTTATTCTAGACTTTGAAATTTTACTTGAAGAAACTAATTCAAAAATTTTGCGACAAAAAGATTTGACTTCGTTAAAATATTGACTTACCGTCAATTCTCCTCGAATGATTGAGAGCAACTCGTTTTCCAACAATTGCAACCTCAAGCCATTTTTCTTTGAGAACAGTGCGGCCGAAGTGTCCCATGCTTCCTTCGGCGTATTTTTGTCTTTTATGCACTCCAGTAATTCTTCCTCTTACCCACTTTGATTCTTCACTTATTTAGAATTTCAGCTTCCTCCGGCGGTGTCACGTAGCTACCGTCGACTATTTCCACAAGCTATGCCTTTGGAGATAAGACTTCATGCAAGTTTGCTGTGTGGTATAATTTTGATTATTGAGTTTTTTCATTTCGCCTACAACTTGTAGGTCACCCATCGTTACTTGAATTACCTTCTTGTAATTAAGCAAGCTTTTTAAAAGTTTTACAATTCCCAATTTGCACGATCTCAAGAAGCCCAAAAATTGTCCTCGATCGCCGTACTCTGATACCAAATTGTTGAGTTTAAACCCCAAATAAAATTATTTTATTTTATAAAGAAACATTTAAAATAATTTTACAATTGAACACTAACCAATCACACTAGGACACCTCACTATTTATTTTGTAAACTCACAGCACTTCCACTATTATCTCCAGTAATTCTTTCTTCACTCTCTCAATTCTCACGCATGCACTATCTCTTTCTCTTTATCTCCCGTTCTCTATCTCTCTTAATTCTTTCTCTATTCACTACACAACCACTATCTCTAACTCTATCCGTGTTTCTCTCTTCACCCCTTACATCATACATAAAGTAAATACACACACATATATAGATGCTTATGACGGTGGCTAAAGCTTCTAGTGTGGCGGTGAGAATGGGCTTGATAATTCTAGATTATTCTTGCACGTGGCGGTGGAAATGATATAACAGCTTTTCTAGGATCTTCTCCACTTTAGTGCCAATTATGGATGATTCCAGAAACGAATTTAAGATACTAATTGAAGAAGCCAATTCTGGAAATTTCTTTCAAGTCGGTGGTGATCTTCATGTGCATTTGCAATCCTATGGTACATTGTATCAAAACCCATTTTTGGGATATAATAGCATGTCTTTTTTTCCTGGGTCGGGGAAGGGCCTTAAGAAATTGGTTGGTGATGTACAGGTTTGATAAGTTGAAAGATTACAGTCCTTGCTGTTGTATGCTATTCCCTTATCACTAGAATCATTGAACATATTACAGGGTGATTAGGTTCCAGTGGCAGCTGTTGTGGTCATGGCTTGCAACTGTGCTGATTACCTCGAAAATACTATTAAATCTGTTCTAAAGTATGCTGTGTTTTAACTTTTGGTGCTTCAGATTTTTTAGTGTGTAGTTCCAGCTGACCATCTTGAGACAATCTTTTATGCTCTCTAGGCACCAAAGTTACGTTGCATTACCATATCCCCTTTCGTATCACAGGTTCCCATTTTTTCATCCTAATTGCAACTAGTAATTCTTTGACACGAGTATGGGCATATCTTCTATGTAGAAGGTGCTCATTTGTTGTGGAGGATGAAAAGACATAATTTATATTTTCACTCCTTTCAGCAGGATGTATCAGATCCCAGTGTCAGAAGTAAAGCGTTAAGCTATGATGGGCTAACCTACATTCAGGTTATTTCTTATTTTTCATCTTGCTACAAGTTAGCATCATATCTCAGTAAGAGTTCCAAACCTTTGAAGCATTGAGACATTTTTTACCAACCCTACCACATTCTTTATCTCATTTTATTACGCAAATCTTTGGAAATTTCAAGATTATGTAAACATCTTCGAAGAAAATGATTGACTTGTTATATTTATTCTTAATCACGCTTCTGGTTCTTGACCTGTGCGAGCTCTTCCATCATTAAATTGAATTGTTGGTTATAATCTTTTGCAGCATTGGGATTATGAACCTGTGCATACAGAAAGACCTGGTGAGTTGATAGCTTACCACAAGATTGCACGTACGTTTCTGCTTTTCACTGGTTTTCCACGAGTTTTTGTGCTAGAAGAGTTCTTATATGGCCAATATCATTCAGTTGCCTGTCTTCTGGGTCATTACAAATGGGCACTGCATCAATTATTTTACAAATATAATTTCAGACTGGGAATATTCTTCTGCGTGCAGATGATATGGAAATTGCCCCTGAATTTTTTTTGACTATTTTGAGGCTGAAGCTTCCCTCCTTGACAGTGAGAAGTGAGCTTTTTTCCACTTGATCAAACTATAATGAGTTACATTTGACTTTGATATTCAATATTGAAGGGTCACAACTCAAACTCCTAATATGTTTCTGCATTTTCTTGGGGATGTGATATTGAAGAACCATAATGGCAATTTCATCGTGGAGTGATAATGGACAAAGGCAGTTTGTGCATGATCCACGTAAGTCTAAAGAACATGCTGCTTCGCAGGGTGGAAACTTGGTGCAAGCTTTAGCTTTTATTAATTTTGGTATTGTATCTCGTGGAAATCGGATAGAATTTCAATAGGACTGAGAAGAGTGACTTCGTATGTGTGGGTACGGGTACATTTCTAAATATTGGATATTTTGTTTTCTAAAATATAAGATAAGGGGACATGGCTAAAAATAGTCTAAATTTTGAACGCGAGTAAATGTGTACATTTTAAACTTCAATTTTTTTACTAACTCAAAATATCATTTTAAAAGATCAAAATTAATTGTTCACAAAGAAGGAAATGAGTATTGAATAAGTGGTTAAGACGAATAAAATAGAATTTTGAGTTTATTTTTCAATTATGGGAAGTTAATTGCTAAATGCTATACAAAATATAAAATGAGTAACTTGATTGCAATTTGGACTCAATGGAATACCAAGTAGTACTATATGGAACCAATTTTCATTTATACAAAGAAAACCCCAAACCATCGATACAGAGGGAAAGAAGGGAAAAAAAAGAAAGAAGAAAAAGAAAGGAAAACCTCATGTCGTCGCCTTCCTCAACCTCTCGGCGACGGTTATAGGTTTATAGAGAGTAGAAATAGAAAAGAAGAAAAGGGAAAAAAAAAAAATAAAGAAGACAGAAGAAAAAGAAAGAAGCAAAAATAGAAAATTGTTCAGTCGAAACTTCAAGGATTCGACATATCCTATATCCATACCCATGTTGTGTTTTGTCGACAGAAGTATTTCGTCCATTTTGAAGAGTCTGAGCATTAGAGGCATTAGAGGGGGGAGCTGTGGCCTATGAAGCATGAACGTGCTGGGAAGGCCGGAGTGTCTGACACGATTTATTCCTGTTTCTCTTTTCTTTTTTAACAGGCCAAACACCACAACCCGAGAAGTTAAAAATAAATAGGACCTATATGATATTAGGGCAAATGACCTTGAAACTTCACATAACCAAAGCAGTATTTTAGGAGAAATTTGGAGTGGCTTTTGAAAGAAGAGATCATTTTCTTTCATTATTTGTGATTTGGAATGGCTTTCAAAATCATAGAAATTTGAGATTGGAGATGGAATAGAGATCGGGAGAGGGAGAGAGAGAGAGAGAGAGCGCTACACACCTCCTTAGTTGTTTTTTTCCTGTGTATTTCGAGCTTCGCTCTTGTCAGAGGGTTGATGGCTCACTATATAGGTATTGGCGCTCACTATTTCATCTTATACATGCTTACTGTTCCAATGAATCTCTACCCATTGTGACTTCAATTTCTTGATGCTGGTGAAGAGTTTTCTTGCTATGTTAGGTCCACTATCCCAAGTTGTGTCGCGTCATACCATAAGTAACACTCTTCACTCTCAATTATTAAGGGATGGTCATGAAAACTTTGTTTAGCTCCAACATTAGCCTATTTATTCCAATAAACATATGTTCCACTCTATATGAGTCACATATTACAATACTTTACCACTCAGATATTCTCTTTAAATCCACATGAGATGAACTATTTCCAAAGTGGCCCAAGGAATATCTTTTGGAGCTGAATTTTTAAAGTTATTTAGGAAAGTTAAACATTTACACTTTATTGCATCAATTCTATGAATTTTTGTCCGTGTATCCTTTTAGTGCAATCTTCAAAAAATTTCATTGACCAAAGGATCACTTATTGAGATGATTGGTTACAACATAAAGACAATCACAAAGGACAACAATTTATTTGCCCAGAAGTGCGGCAAAACATATAATTTTGGGGACCATGTAAATTTTTTTAATTAATCTCCAATTTATTTTGTTGGAAGGCGCATAATTAATATGTTTCCTTTGTCTTTATTTAAATGTCATTTCTACCATTCAGCCCACTGACAAGTATCTCTATCTACTCCCTCCGTTCCATAAAGATAGGCTCGTTTCAATTTTCACTCAAATTAAGAAAATGCAATTAATATAATTGGAAATATAACTTTTTCTTACATTTTTCTTGATATACCCTTGCATTAAATTAAGTTTAAATATGAGTAATTCATACTTGTTGATAACAATGCAAATTAAATAGGAATATATTAGAAAATTAAGAATTCAACTATAATCTCAACAAGGAAAGTGGTCTATAATTTGGGACAAACAAAAAATGAAAACAAGTCTATATTTATGGGATGGAGGTAGTATTTTATTTGAATGAATAAGTCCAGCATCAGACATGAGTTTCATAAGTTGATATCGCAACTTTTAATATTCATATAATTTCCAGCTTTTAGTCTCCCAATGAGAGCAATTATCATGATTAGTATGTAAAACCTGTTAGTCTCACTGAAATATCCGCCTTATTCATCTAATGTGAAGTTTTTGTCAATGAAAAAATTATCTTTTGTTCATTGTTAATATTAGGTTTGGTGAAGTGTATTTAGTTAGAACTGTGATTTTACTACATAGTTCAGTTCAAGACTGTAATTCCTTGGAACTTGCTTGTTTGGGTTTCCTAATTTTCTCACAGGGATCTAGCACGGGCCAGTTCTTCAGACAATAACTTGAACCTATCATAATGAATGAAAAAGTATGCTAGCTGGTTATTTCCTTGTTACGCACCCCTCTCCTCTCGCTTGCCTTTGTCTAACAACTTGTGTGATGAACTACCTGGAAGGTGAACTGGAAGTCAATGGATCTCAATTACCTGGCGGAGGTAACATCTTACTTCGTAAGAGTGTTCACTGTATGATGATCAAAAGAAAGAAAAGGATGAGAATGATTGGTTATATGGTATCCTCTGTGCCTATATAGGACAAGTATGAGAAGCACTTCGCTGACATGCTTAAAAAGGGGACACCTGTACATGGAACTGATGCCGTTCTAAAAACATATAATATAGATGGCGACACGCTTATTCAGTATCAAGACAAATCAGATTTTGAACGCATTGCAAGTCAGTTTGGCATTTTTGAGGAATGGAAGGTAAAAGTTCTTGCATTTGGGTTCTGTGGTTTTATCAATTAGTGGACTAATTTAATCATTCATCCACCCAGTTCCAAATTTCTTCGTACATGTAGTCTCAAACCTTTCTGCGTGCTGCCAATATCTAGCTGACTAGGTCAAGGCCATCCCAATTCAGTCACGAAGCAAGGGGTCTTTCCTTCTCTTTGTGATTGCTTGGGTTGTAATTTGTGATTAAAAGTATAGGGAATGGCTTATATTCTCCTCATTGTGATTGGGTGGGACAACTGATTCAATGAAGAAGCTGCATCCCCGTGTAAACTTTTTCCAGCTAAATTGACCGGAAATGTATCTTTGTTCTGGTTTTATGCATCTCCAGGATGATTTGCCGAGGACAGCATATAAAGGAATAGTTGTTTTCCGATACCAAACTCGGAGGCGTTTATTCCTTGTTGGGCAATCTCTCCAACAACTTGGAAACATAGAGAGGTTTAGAAGGAATTGAATAATGTAAGCGCACGACGTTTTGATTGATTAATAACCTCACCATCACGGCTTACTGTATCAAACATCCCGGCCCACAAGGCACCATGTAAGGTTTTAGTAGAGAAGGGCTGGTAATAGGCAAAAGAATAAACTCACGCACACTAATTTTTTTTCTGGAAAATTTTTAAATGAAAAAAAAAAAAATCTGTTCATTAATAATGGAGGTATTATTGTGGCATTATGTAATTAGTTGATAAAAATTGTTTAATTTCCACGAACTAATTACATAATGCCACTTATATATTATGTAACCATTGATGTAATATTTGATGTACAAGTAGAATAGTTCTTATTGTTATTATTTTTGTTATAAGTGGTCAAATATGACTGGATCTCGATCACTCTCACCTTATTAGGTTTTGCAAGACACTTTAGGAGCTGTCCAATTCAATAACGGGACTAGCAATGTGTGAGGATATGAATTTCGCACGAGTTGGGTTAGGGGTTGTGCATGCAGCGATGCCCAAGTTGGCTACGTTCCAATTTTAGTTAATTTAATTGTCATTACATAATATAATATGTTCTCCAAATTCTGTCCGATGAGGAAAAGAACGACTCTTCTGGAGGTTTTGGATCAACTTTGCTTTTTTAACTTTTGTTGGGGGTGTTTAAAACATTTTTTTCACGTGGAATGTAAAATGGGCTCTATAGGTGTACTACATAAAGTTAGGTATAAAACGTGTGGGATTATATTTATTACGCGTTATTATACGCAAGTCGGGTTTGGTGGGGAAGCAGAATGATTGCAGATTCGGTAAGCAATTGACAACCTTGCATCAAATACCAAGAACAAATAAATATACATTAGCAATGTCTTGAATTGAAGGGGTGTGTTCATTTTGTAAACTATTTTTAAGTGATGGACTTTCATAGAATACGTAAACTTGACTTTTATGAATTTGATAAAATGAATGAAAGTTTTTCAAAGGTTTCTTTTATAGATTTTTGTAAAATTCAGACTTTTATTTTAAAAATTCTCATGATTATAAATTGATTTTTTAATAGAAAATGAGAAAATGATGAAAAATAAAGAGAAATTTTTTATAAGAATTTTTAATTATAAATTAATCTTTTTCATAGTAAAATGATGAAAAAGAAAGCGAGAAGGAAATGAGAATATTGAAATGGGAAAAATAATACCTAGTTGAAGAGAAAAAAAAATATTGATTTCTTGTATCTTATTGTAAGAATTCGCAATATTTTTTAACATGAGTTTTTGGTCAAGAAACTTACTTGAAATGATGAATTTCAAGAGCTTTTTTTGGTTGAATCACCTTGCATTCCAAAGCTCTAAAATCTGCATTTCTTGTTCTTCAATTGTTTCAATTCCTGATCACAATGGAAGGGGATTAGTATCCACAATCTAAGTGTCAATTTTTATGAGATTTTATGTCCAAAATATGGTTTTAAGACTTCCCAATTTTGGTGTAAATTTTCATACGAATTTTCATTATTTTTCATGCCATTTTTTCATCTTTTTCCAGTCCATAATTATTGGAGGTTGTATGGAAGTTAATGATGGTTATAAGAAGTTGCATATTTGAACTTCAAATTCAAACCACTCTCTCCAACTTTTTAATAACTTGTGGGGTCAGGTCATCCTACATGGGCGAACTCACGACCCGTATTTTTCTAACATTTCCCACTCGTACATGATGGGCTTGATTTGAACCACAAGAGACAACAAATGTTAAGCATCAAATGTTTCTCAAGATCATATCTCGCTATACCCCAAACTCATTTTTCAACATTAATTCAAATATTTTCGATCACTCAAATATTTATGGAACATACTTGTATTGTCCGGCCGGTGAATACAAATAAAAATGTTGGTCAAAATAGTTTTCAATTTCTACTTGAATCCTTCAACTTTAATTCAGCTCCTTTCCTAGACATATCCCATCAAATCGAGTCAATCATAGTTATTGGTAACATGCTAAAGTAGTAACACCGAAATAAAATCTCAAGAAACAGTCAAAAGTAATAAAGGTATATATGAGGTTATATACAACTCAAGGACTCACACAATGAAGAAGCAGGGATCCATTAACTTATTTACCCATTATTGGCCGTAAAAGCACACGTAGTATGAAACACACCCTACGATGTTTTCTTTCATTCTTAGTGCGTATGTTATATCCTTTATAAACAAATAAAACCGTACAAATCCTAGTTCAAGTATTCCCTGATACCTAACTTGAGTTCTCTTTATGTTCATTCCTCCAAACAATCTCAAATCAAGAACTCGATCTGGTTATTAAACATGTTTAATGGATAACAAAATATCTCATCTTGATATCTTATCAATGTGATCGGATCACGTACATAACACGATCACTTTGTCTCATCTCAGCCACCCCAAAGTATCTGAGTTGATTGTTCGTGTGAGTGAACCAATCTCAACCTGTTTGACATACTTTATATGTGCATGCAGAAATATTATCTCATAATCTCAACAATAGATTACATATGAACCCAAAAATTGTTCATCTATGCACATAAAAATCAATGAAGAGTTTTCTGATACACTAAGTATCAT
>CAIGRP010093732.1:0-15598 GCA_903798385.1 Fraxinus cuspidata | reverse complement strand
TTAAATATTTTATTCAATTCTAAATGGTTTTCAATAAATAAATATATCACGTTGATCACCTCGCGGAGTAGAACGTGAATATGCTTGGTCCCGTTAAAATCGACGTAGGATCCCACTCAAAATTGGACTTAAAGTTGACCCATTTATTGACCCATTTCCAACAATATTGATTGTACACTAATTCTTCAGGCTAGGGGTATCGTTTTGAAGCTAAAGATTTGTGTTTTGGCTGCAAAATCGTGTCTTGTTGAAATGGTAGAACTTTGCCAACTTGAAGGTGTTGCAATTTCTCTAACGTTAAACACGAATTATACATTGTCATAAATAATCACAAATTTTAGCAAATTAGGATTAGTTTTAACTATAAAAGAGACTAACCATTGCAGCCCTCAACTAATTGAACCTTTTAGTACATACTAAGCTCCTTCTGATGGATAAATGATATCATCACTCTCTGCCAAGTCATTCCATACATAGCCAATCTGGTAGCTCCTACAATCAAATATCATTTGTTATATATCGTTAAGGATAAATCTCACGTCGAATAAATATATATATAATTATTAGCTAATATATAAAGACATGTGTTACTTCTCTTAATAATGTTGACCTTATAAGATAGAACTCAAATCTTAATATAGTATAGAGCTTATTAAACTCCAAAGAACAATTTGATTCGAATAAAACTTAAATAAGCATACGAATTCAAAATTGATTTGCTCAATTGTGTTATCATCTGTGGGGTATGTTAAGGGATAAAGATGAAAATATAAACTAATATATAAAAAATTGAATCATTTCTCTTAACGAAATTGACACTTTAAATTTATTAACTATAGTTCATACGGATGTTCATGCAGTAATTACCATTATATTTATGTGCTCATTAAGCAATTTTTTCTCATATCACCAATTTTCTGGACCTTTCGGTTCAAGACTAACGTCTGCACGACCTCATGCTGGCAACATGTTTGGCCAAGATTTTTTAAAAAAGGTGTAAACTTACTTTTTTGGACATGAAGTATAGGCTTACTGTCAAGATAAGTATTAGTATTGATAATACAAAAGTAACTTTTGAAAAACTCGAACATATTTGATGAAAAAGTAACTTTTTATTATGAAATATATGATCGTGAACAAACAACAAGATAAAAAGCAAACAACTAATTGGTAGAAGAATAGAGTATTTTATTCAATTAACTAATATGGAGAAAACAAATATAATAATTGTACCTATACAATTATTCAATATTTTAGTAATACAAAATCTGTAAAAAAGAGTTTAGTATTTATAGGATGTGCATGACAAACCTTAGAAATATCACAAAAATAGAAATAAGAAAAAAATCACGTGGAATAAGAAAACCAAACTTTATTCAATACAAAAATACTCTTTTTTCACGATATTCAACATAGGCACATGAACCCAAGTATCGGATTCTCCAAAATTCACAAAAAAAAATAGAAATTGCCAAACAATGTCGAAACGCATCCTATAGTAGAATCAACTCACATTGCTTTCATAGAAAGCCCTTGACTGTCTCAACACATTCAAAAATGCTAAAACCATGTGCAACCGAATCAGCATCTATGTACCCATCTCTAATGGGTCTATCCATAACAAATAATACAATGGAACCGCAGGTAATGGTGGCAAAGCAGAATTACCCATATCCTCCAACTTGACCGAGTAGTATTCTTCAATATGGACCATGAACAAAATCCCAAAGGTACAATAACAAACTGAATCTTCACCACTATACTAAATTTGTGCTGACTTTTCTTCACAAATTCCATCTGACTTTGCAAGATATATAAGTGGGACATCTTTTGTCCCTTTAATACAACTTGAACACTTTTTCTAACCCTTAAGACTCCACATCCTTCAGAGAGCATGTTCCCTTTTGAATTAAGAAAACTCTATGAAATGAGATTCTTCTTCAAGTATGGAATATGTCAAACGTGATCAAGTGTTCTACATGTTCCAACCATCAGCTTCAATCCAACTCTACCAATACTAGCTAACCAACAAGGATCGTTATTACCCATGAAAACGACACCATGCGTCACTGTTTCATATGTTTCAAACAAATCCCGATTGGGCATATGGAACGCACAAGCTATATCCAAAACTTACTCCTCGTCAGGTTTAGATTCCATGTCAAAAATCATCAAAATATCTTCGTCACTCAAAAAAGTTCTCGACTATGTTGGTCTTATTTGAAGTATTTGATGACTTCCTATGATTTGTAGTCAAATTACCTTTAATTTGTGATTTGTCACAATCCCTCTTAATATATCCTTTTTTCTTACAATAATAACAAACTTGACTATTGAAATTTAACGTCAACTTATTGTCACGCGTTTTACGCAACGTGAATTATACCGCAAGTGTACGGTGTTAAGTTTTGTAATATAGTATTGGAGTAAGAGTGTCGAACCCACATGGATTGATTTTTGATTTTATACTAAGTACTATAATTATTTTAGCTTTTTATCTAGAGAAACAAATTTTGAAAGCAATATCGTTAACTAATCTAACGATGATTTTAGTAACGAATTCAAATAATGCAATGTAAACGAATGACTAAATATAAGAAAGGCCTATGAAATGATTTCACCGAACTTTCAATTATGATTCAACTATGTCTAACTATTATAGTCAATTTTCTCATGTTTAAAAGCAATAATACTAATGCATTTCTCTCCATTCTCTCAAGTGCCGGTTAGAAATTAATATTAGAAAGCAATTCCAATATTTCTATTTCGAATTAAAAATCAAAGATTTTATTAAGTTCATAATTATTTTATGGAGTAAGCTTCATAGATCCTATACTTGAAACCCATAAAATCTATGTTGTGTCAATCCTATGATCCCTCCTGAATTCTCCTCTATCAAGTGCCGAAATTGACTAGTATCTATTCATTCAAATAGTGATCAATTGTTCGAAGCATTAATTTTATGACACACTCAAACATATATGAAAAATCAAATTCAAATAATTATGACAAATTCAAATCATAATATCAAGTTTGGCTACATCAAACACTAGATAAATTGTTTAGTTCATGATAGAATTTATAAAATCTATACAATTTATATGAGAGAACATAAGGAAGAAGTGAAAGATTAACTCTTTTAAAACTTTAGTTGGAATTCCCATTGATGTTCTTCGCATCTCCTCGCTTGATTCCTCGAGTCTTTTGATGTTTTGCCTCCTTCTAATTCCCAAAAAATAGGTCTTTGATCATGTATTTATAGTATTTTTGGAGTTTTGGACAAATTAGAGTTGAATTGGGCCAAGAAAATTCAAAAATCTTAAAAACCCGTTTTCTCGCCCAGCGATGCCTCGATGCCCAATATGGGAGTTGCGGCGCCCATTTCGGGTGAAAATTCAACAACGCGCGTCTTTTGATATTTTTATCATAACTTTTTCTCCCGATGTTCGGTTGAGGTGATTCAAAATATGTTGGAAAGATAACTCCAAGGGCTACAACTTTACAACAAAAATAATTTTCCAATTCAAACATTTTGTATGTCAAAAATGAGTCTCAATATAAGACTAAAAATTAAGAACGTAACTTTTTTTGGTTGGAAATTGATGTGTGATCATACTTTGATTATATTTGATCCCTCCGACTTCTTTCTTCATCTATTTAACTTGCACTCTCGAATCTTCATTGTGAGGTCCGACACAACTTTTGAGTATTTGCACTTTAGTCCCCCGAACTTTGAATCTCGTACAATTTAGCATGTTTCTCCAATTTGCTAACTTTTGCTTATTTCCTTCAATTTTATCAACATATATCACAACATCACAACACACCTTAAAATGCCCTAAAACTCTCTCAAGGATAACAAAATAATGAATTAAAATATCATACGTGTAGAATACCCATCACTTACCCTTTCTCCGATCACTATGAACAATAAGACATTTTCCATCTGTGGCCTCAAATCCAACCAGATGCTTAATATTCTCTTTAAAAACAAGGCACCATACGCATCTTCAATGGAGAGAGTATTACAACTATACAAGATCATATTTCTAAATGAAGTAAAAGAAGCGGACAACAACGAACACAAAAAGATTAAGACCAAATCTTTTTCATCATACTTTATTTCTAAAGTCTCCAAATTAGTGACGATCTCCCTGAACACAGCTAGATGATCTTCCAAGGATTCGCCTTCTCTCATGCTATGCGAATACAATATCTATTTCAGATGTAATTTGCTTGTTAAACTTTTAGTCATGCACAATTGCACCAACTTCAACCGCAATGCAGCTATCGTTTCTCTTTCAAAACGTCCTGAAGAATATTGTTAGAGAGATGAAGATAGATCTGTGAAAGTGCCTTCCGATCATTCCGTTGTTTCTCTTTCGTCGTCCAAGTTGTAGGCATTTTTTCAAATTCAAATACCACATCATCCAAACCTATCTGTGCAAGTACAGTCGCATTGTCACTTGGCACAACGAGAATCTTGTATTGTGATCCAATAGTGAAATTTCATTCTTCATGGTTTCCATTAATGACAAAAACCTCAAAAAAATAACAACCAATAGCTCTGATACCACTTGTTAGAAAATAAAATAGATCGAGATAATATATATGAAATGATATGAAGTATATGATCGCCAAAAAGGCAAAAAATTAATTGGCAAAGGAAATGAGTAATTTATTCAATTGACTAATATAGAGAAAACAATACAATAAATGTGCCTACACAATTATCCTATATTTCAGTAATACAAAACTTGTGAAAAGAGTCAACTATTTATAGGGGTGCATGCCAAACTCTATAAATACCAAAAAGATGGAAACAATATAAAAAATCACGTGGAATAAGGAAAATAATATTTTCCCAATAAAAACACGTGGAAAGAAAGAAAAAAATATTTTCTAAAAAATTCAACCAAATTTGGGTTAAGAAACCTAACACAACAAGTCTCTCCATAACATATGTTCCATTCATTGAACTCGTTACAAGCATACGATCAAACATCATCGTACACATGATGGAAGATGAAAATTTCAAGAGAAAACGGAGAATTATTTTTAGTACCTTCTAAACGAAGATTCTAATGGGATAAATGAGTTACTTCCATGTAATGTGGGTGCTCAAGATGGTCATTTCTTGATAGATAGTAAACAACTTGAACTTTCTTGAATGATGGTTTGATCCTTCTTTGCTGCATGGATATTTTTTCTTTATCTATGCTCATTTCTATACACATTGTTAATCTCCCTTAAAAAGTCCTTGAAAACAAGTAGAATTTTTTCTTTCTCTACTTAGCCCTTGTTTGATAACCATTATTCCAAAACTCTTTAATTTACATACTCATTTTCAACAACACATTCATACAATAAAATATTTTGTACATAAATTCAAAACTTTTCCTTACTTTTTAATCGCACATTCTCAAAAAAATCACTATTCAAAACATTACAGAAGCTTATTGAAATTAAAAACCCACTAAACCCTACTGCCCCTTTTATCCTAGATCCACACGAGCAAAACAGAAACATGTATTGGATAGAGGAGTTAATTAAATGAGTACACTGAACTTATATTTAGGTTACTACTTGCTTACTAAACTTTAAGTGGTTACTCAATACTCATTGAACTATTCATTACTTTACTCAATGCTCATCATAGCTAATTCCATGTATATAGTTGGACAAATATGTCTACATGGCAAATTAAAAAATGACGCGATGACTAATATTCACCTCTTAATTTTTTATTTTTTTTTTGTAAAATATTCCATGGCTCTTTTTCAAATTTTCAAATAACTCCGTTCTCAAATGACCTTCTTCTCCAAATATCTTTTTCCCCAAATCACCTTCGTCTACTGTGCATGTAATATGCTTCTTTGATTCCTAGGTCATATGGAACTTTGTTTTATTGGAAATTGGAAGACTGCTTAGGAATTCATTAAGACCTTCAGAAAACCTAGTCCCTTCCATGTTGCCATCCTCCCCACGTACTGATCCATTCCTTGATTCACCATGAGAATAGGCTCATCGGCTTCATTGCTAAATTACGTATGCTCCTCAACTTCATTGCTAAATTACTTAGGCTCCTCGACTTCATTGCTAAATTACACATTCAAATCCAATTTCTCAAAGTTCTTTGCAACTCTCCCAAGTTGCTTTCGTGCATTAGTTACAGACCCTTCCTTACTTGATTTTCCATTGATTTATTAGGCGCCTCCACCTCTTGTGTAGATACAAGCTGCATCTTTATTATTCTCCAAATTTGCCATCGAAATACCCAACAGCAAAAATCCCAGCAACAAAAGTACTGCTCTTGTCCAGGAAAAGGTGATTTTGGGAAAAAATGATTTGGAGAAGAAGGTGATTTGAGAATGGAGTTGTTTAAAAGAGAAGATTAGTGGAATTTTTTACGAAAAAAAGGTATAAGAGGTGGATATGATTCTTATGCCATGTAATTTTTTTATTCGCCATGTAGACTTATTTGTTCAACTGAATACATGGAATTAGCTATGATGAATATTGAGTAAAGTAATGAATAATTTAGTGAGCACTGTTTAATTAACTCTTGGATAGAGACAAATATAAATGTCTCGAATGTCGTGTCTACAGAAAATTCTTTCAATCTAGAGAGAGTGAGTGCGCGCGCGCGTGTGTGAGTGGGGAAACATCATATGGAGTATTGGAGAGCAAATATTCACATGTACCCTGGCCTTTTTGCAAAATGAAATAGCGACGAAGTGAAACAAAATGTTATTGAGTCATTTTAAGAATAACATAATCAAATCTAGCTTGCAAAGTATCATTGCTGATCTATCCACTAAAAAGTCAATAGGTCAACAATCAAATAAATTAGAGATTGATTCACGCAATTAAAGGGTCACAATAAGTGTTAGAATTTGGGTATGACTCGAATTCCTTTTTGAAATAATTGAAAAATTCTAATTAAAGTGCACGTCAAGAAAAATTCAGTTTGGAATGCTATTAGAGTCCTATGTCAAGTTGAAATTTTATTTTAGAAGCCCGTTGGGAGTTGTAATTTGTTTTGAACTCAATTTTTTTTGTATCCTACCTCATCTACTAGAAGGGTTTGGACATCCTCTACATATTCCCTATAAATATTAGGCTCTTCTATACAATTTTATAGTGTGAGAAAAGATATTACTAGAACTTTAGGATCAATAGTATATTTCTCAATTATTATCGGTGTAATAAAATCTCATAATTCATGTATCATATTTTCTTGTTTTCTTTTATTCTTTTACTTGTGATCAAATACTTCATTATTGTGCCATATAACTTCAACATCTTAATCTGGTAGTTGATTTCATAACAAGTGGTATCAGAGCCTATGGTCAGCAGTTCCGCAGAGCGTAAGGCTTGATTTGTTCGAGGTTTTTTGTTCGTGATGGCTTCCATGAAGTATGACATTCCATTTTTTGATCGGAGCACTAGATTTTTGCTATGGCAGGCTAAGATGCGTGTAGTACTCGTACAACTGGATTTGGATGATTTGTTGTTGGGAATTGATAAGATGCATGCAAGTTTGACTGCGGAGGAGAAATTACGGAATGATAAGAAAGCAATTTCTCACATTCATCTTCATCTATCAAATACCATTCTTTAGGACGTTTTGTAGGAGGTTTCAGCAACTGCTCTATGGTTGAAGTTGGAACAATTGTGCATGACTAAAAGTTTGACATGTAAGTTGAACCTCAGCAGTGTTTATACTTTCATCGAATGGTAAAATGATGATCATTGGAAGATCAACTGGTTGTATTTAAAGAGACCGTTGCAGATTTGGAAACTTTGGAAATAGAGTATGATGAAGAAGATTTGACATTGATCCTATTGTGTTTGTTGCCACTTTGTTTTCTTCATTTAGAGACACGATCTTGTATAGGCGTAATACTCTCACCATAGATGAGGTATATGATACTCTGTATTCAAAAGAGAAGATGAAGCATCTGGTTTTTGAGGCTAGAGATGGAGAAGGCTTGGTTGTTCATGGTGGTTCTGGAAGGGGTAGATCGAAGACTAAGTTCAGTAATCAGATTTGTAACTACTGTAAGAAGAAGGGGCACATGAAGAATGATTGTTCAAATTGCAGAATAAAGAAAGGTTGGCTGCAAGTCGATAGGGAAGCAATTAGAGACTTTAGGTGAAGCAGACCTCGCAGAGAACACTGTAAGTGATGTAGATCTCTTAGCTATTTCTGACATCGAGTCTAAACCAGATGAAGATTAGATTCTGGATTCAGCGTGTGTATTTCATATGTGTCCTAATAAGGACTTGTTTACTACATATGAAACTATTTCCGAAGGTGTCGTGGTTATGAAAAATAACGCACTTTGTCAGGTTGCTAGAATTGGAACGGTTAGATTGAAACTATTGGATGGGACAATTAAAACACTTGGCCGGTTGGACATGACCTGGATTTGAAGAAGAATCTCATCTCGTTATCTATGATTCAAAGGGTTATAAGTTCTTTGGTGGAGGTGGAGTTTTGGAGGTTAGTAAGGGTGCCCAAGTTGTATTGAAGGGACAAAAAAGGTCTCAGATATACATCTTGCAGGGTCATGTAGAATCTAGAAGAATTAATCTGCACGTGTTCAGTACCGTAGTGGACATTCAGTTTGGTATAATACCTTTAGGAGCTCGTAAAAGGGTCGAATTTAAAAAATACTGCTCAGTTGAGTTCAGAAAATATGGATAATGCCGCTTTGCCACTATCACCTACGGTGCCAATGTATTCAATTGCTAGGGACGGACCTAGTGGTAAAAGGTGTGTGGATGTTGATTTTGTTGAGCATGTTTTCAGCGTAGTAGAGGGGGTACAATTTAGCAATGAACCTTCTTTAAAAGCATTTGGGTTTGATTCTGCTTTAGGGTGTGTTATAGCCCTGTTTTGTGAATTTTAAAATCATTATGACTTTTTGGGAATATGAGGTAATTCTGCAGAGTAGTGCTTGAATTCTTTGGAAGAGGTCAAGTATTTTGTGTTTGGTTAGAGAAATTAGTTTTGGTTATTATTGAAAAGTTAATTCATTTCTTGCAGACGGATTTTCTTCTCCAAGTAGAGAATATTTTGGAGCTTTATTCGTTGCAGTGAAATTCGTGTCAAGGTGAAAATTGTTAGAATTTGGGTGTGACCTGAATTCCTTGTTGAAATAATTGAAGAATTCTAATTGAAGTGCATGTCAAGAAGAATTCAGTTTGGAATGCTATTGGAGTCCTATGTTAAGTTGAAGTTCTATTTTGGAAGCCCATTGGGAGATGTAATTTGTTTTGGATTCGATTTTTTTGTATCATGTTTCATCAACAACTCTACTAGAAGGGTTTTGACATTCCCTACATATTCCCTATAAATATTCTTCTATACAATTTTATAGTGTGAGAAAAAAGATTACTAGAATTTTAGGATCAATTATATATTTCTCTATTCTGCTATATTTTCTTATCTTCTTTTATTCTTTTACTTGTGATTAAATACTTTATTATCATGTCATATAACTTCAACCTCTCAATCCAGTGGTTAGATTCATAACAATAAGCATAACGAGATACAATTTCGCGGCGCACCTGAGCAAAATGTGAAAGGTGATTTTAGGACATGATATAGAGCTTATTCCACTATCCGCCTCAGAATGAAAATTATTTAAGTAAGATGAGATGCGAGTGAGGCGAGTGCGGATATATTACCTTTCTATTTGAGTTCAAAAGAATATGCTAAGAACACTTTAAAATACATTCATGGATATTAGAACGAAATGTTGCAATCAGGGGCGGACCTAGGGGGGGTCCTGAGGGGGCACGTGCCCCCCACCCCACCCCCAACTTTTGAGAATTTTTTTTTTTTTTAATAAAATCACGTTTGATATGAATTGAAATCTAAATTTTAAATCAAAACTAGCAATTAATTTTAAACATATTTCATGGAATCCATAATTGTTTTAACTTTTATCAAAATTTACTAAAAATTTGATTTTAATCTTCACCAAACAGGAGCAAAATCATAATAAATTTGAATTTCGATAACATGCTAATTTTAAAAATTTTCCGACGATCGTACGCTAATCGAATCTACAAATTGCTTATGTTATCTAAAAACTTATTTCAAAAACTACATTATGACCATATCGAATAGTCCAATCAGTTATCGAAAATAGTTAAAAATACGTTAAACGTGAGTCTTAAATAAATACGTTTAACTCGCATCTTTTTAAAAAAATTCAATTATTTCATAAACATTTATTATTTTTCGATATAAATTTCTCAATGTAATCTTCATCATTTTATTAGGAAATTTTATATAAAATATGATATCAAAAATTTTTGAAATTTTACATCCGAAAAAGTCATATCTCATGTAAATTTTCGAATGCAAAAATATATGGAGTATGATTTTTTAGACGTAAATTTTCGATTGTAAAATCTCTCAACTTCTTTGGAAATTCGATTGTGTCCCCTAACTTTCAACTTTTGCATCCACCCCTGGTTGCAATTGTGCTATGTGTTTATTTATTAGCTAGGTTAAACTGTGTTGTAATTGATTTTTGAATAAATTTGGGTGTTCTTACTTTAGAATAGTTGGGAAAACAATAAATAGATCATCATGCAATATTTTGATTTCGTTTGACGTTCCGTAACGATCTTGCAATTTTAGACAAAAACATGTAAAAATAAAAAATAAAATTTGGAAGTTAGTGGGTCACGTGACCACCAAGCCCCCACCGTACCTCCGCCAGTGCATACAAGCAAATTTAAGAGGAAGCTTGAGGTGTGAATCTAGGACATGAAAGTGAAATGAGATTTTACTTTTGCATTCTGTCATCAACCCTTTATTATACATAAGATGACAAATTCTTTGTGCTTTGTTAGCTGTTCGAGTGTAGCACTGCACCAAAGTACAAACTTTTTGATAATTAAGATATTTTTCTTCTCATCTTTTTACCCAGTGGGTCATATGACAACGCAACTAGGAGAGGAGTCGGACAAAACGGCTGGACCGCCTGTGTCATCCATCTCAACTTTGGACCAATCTGAGTCAAAATTGCTCGTTTATTTTGTTGAGACCGTCTCTAACTGTCGACTCAGTTTGACCTATTAGTGATTGGTGTTGTGACAAAGCCGAATGAGACTATGGTCTTGAATTTCCTTTTTGTTTTGTATCTGGCTATTTAATAAAGGAACTAACAGTTTCGATCCAGCAAAAACCAACTTGCGACGAAAATTGACATGTTATGGACTTGAAAGCCAAAATAATTTGAATAGGGACCAAAGTGCTCTAAGTGACAAATTGAGATGTTATGAACTTGAAAGCCAAAATAATGTTTGGTCATTTTATCATTCTTCCAAATATTCGAAATGATCAATGAAGTAATACATAAGAATGTTAGGGATATATTTCTTGATTATACAGTTAGTTTGATCTTGCAATCCTTTTTTTCATTGGAATAGAATATAGTTAATAAATTATTTTAATCGATTAACTTGATCAGGTTAAGATTAATTCATGGGAACAATTCACCACGAGCACCAATAAAACGTTGTGTCACCTCACCACCACCGCCAACACCACCACAATTTGTGACCACCACTAGAAATACTACCATCTCACCATTGTTGCATGCATCGCGACCATCTCACCACCATCACCTTCACCATCAACACCACCATCATCATTTGCAAAATACCAACAATCACCCCAAAATTCCGATTAACCAGGAGATCAGAGGAGGAAGAAACAATCCCAAAACCATCGTTGTTGCACACTACACTCTCTGATGGGGGGAAGGGAGAGAGAGAGAGAGATTGTTTAGGGTTTGGGAGTGAAATAGAGGTGGGTGGGATGGTATATTAATTGAATTTATAATAATTTTATTAATATTTTAAATTGAATTATCACCTGATTTTTGAATAAAAAACTTCTAAACCTGATTTTTGAATGGAAAAGTTAAAAAAATAATGTGTGGGTTTAATGTCTACTTAATTTAATAGAGCTTAGTTTAACTGGTTCCGATCAATAGTTATAAGTAGTTATCATAGATTGCAGTGGAAGTAATTAAATTCTGTTGAAAAGAAACGTGACAACATAGTAGTCACGTTTGCTTGACACATGGTAAGAGTGTGCTACATGTGTGAAACAGGTTTAGAGACCTTTGACCTTATGTATATGGAGAAGAATAATTTGAATCAAAAGAAAAAATAAAAGTTCCTTTCTGATTTGATTTTTCCATATTCAAATATTATCTCATGTTCTATCTATGCGCATACGTAATAATCTTTATTTTTCAAAGTTCTTGAAGAATATTGAAGAAGGTTCGAGCATTTGAAGGTGGAATGAAGAAGAACGACTTAAAGAAATTTTGTGTGAAGTATGCTACTAGGATTATCCTTAAAACACCAACATGTTTTTTTACTTCAAACAAAATATTCTATTTACTATACAAAATAATCAAATCCTACACATGAGATGCTTTATCATCATATGAAATTAATTTTGTTATGCTAAAATACAAAGAAACTTAGATATTTTTTATAATTTCATTGTATAATGCAGTTACAGAGTAATTTTAATTATAAAAGTAGAATACTTCACATTATTATATTTTGAGTGAAAAAAAAAAAATACAATGATAAAATTTTTACAGCCATTATATTTTTTTGTACTTGATGTGGAAACGCATTATCCTCTAGCATCATCATTTGAAAAGGGATAAATTCCAATATGCAACAACACAATCATTTTCCATTTAAAGAAAAAGCCAATATGATTTGCCTTTTTCTTTGTATGATGTAATTAAAATGGACGATTCTAAAACAAGAAGCAATATAATTTTTGAATCCACTGTACTTAACAATTGTAGCTAATCTTATAAAAATTGTGCACCCTCACTAGAAGAGTATGGTTATGTTTGATGCAAGCTATTTTCCCATGTAATTCAATTTATTTATCTTGTCAAACATGTTATGTGTGAGTCTCGCACACTTAAAGAGGCGACGATCAAAGCTTTGTTGTTGCTAGTATTCGTAGAACAAAGATATATTTACAGTTTTATATTTTAATGGATTATGATATTTAGCCCCATTAGTGCTCAACACTAGTTTATGACACATTAAGATCACTATTATATCATCTAATGTATAAAATGTAATATTACTTTATTGGACAATGTGTAGTATCATAATACCACATAACCTGGTGCTGTTACAAGAAAATTTACTTTTAATGTCAAAAGTTTGTCGTTAAATCAAAATAATGACCAAAACAAGTTGGTAGACCGTTTTTCGTAGGAGAAAACATCATTGATTGTATTTAACAATAAAAAATATGTTTGTAGTTGAATATATACATTCAACAACGAAAATTTTGCCCTAGATATTCTACAAATTTTGTTGTTAATTTACGCTTTGACAACAAAAATGTTGTTACTGATGTTTATAGTAACAAATTTTTTGTTGTTAAAAATCCCATCGACAACAAAAACATTATAATAAAGTTGTCATTAAAAATATATAATGGACGACAAAATCCTCTCATTATTAAAATACTACATCCGTCTCTTTTATATAAACTAGTTTTGTTTTTCACACAAATTAAGAAATCTCATTTAATATTATTGAAAAAAGAATTTTTATAAAAGCTTTCCTAATTTACTCTTATTTAATTATCAAGAATTAATAATAAATTATTGTTGAAAATAGTAAAGAAATTGAATAATTTGATTTTCAAGATATTGTACAATTTCAAGACAAACATGCTACTTATTCAATTTTGGTTAACAATTCGCACTTGACAACATTACATTCATTCATTTAAAAACTATTTTTCAAATCAATTATCTACATTTTGACATCATTATAGTTGTCACCACAATTGTCAACAACAATTGTACAAATAGATTAATTCATTCCATATTAAGAGGGTAAAATTGGTTATAACGATGTAAATTAAATAAGAGTATATTAGTAAACGAATAAAATGAAATATTCTCAATAAAGAAACAAGACTATATAATTGAGACAAAAAAAGAAAGTGTATGTATTTTGTTTTATAAGTTCATTTCTTCGGTTATTACCCATACGTACTTTGTTGATAAAGACATATTTACGAGTAAAATTCCATTTTCTTGACGTAAAATGTATCTTATTCAATTTTATTAATATGACTATCAATTTTGATCAAATTGATACTTTCATGCTTGATTATTTGTTTAAAATGACCTTTAAAATCAACATGTAGAAAATAGCATAGGCAAACACAGCAAAGTCCTATCCGAAGTGTTAAATTTCCTCATTATTTTTTCTTGTGAATTCATTAGGGTGGAACTCCAATTATGAAAAAAATAAAAAATAAAAAAGTAACGGCGAAAGATCAAATTCGAGATGATAATTCGTACGATAAGACGTGGTGGGAAATGCATTATCCTCTAGCATCATCATTTGAAGAGGGAGAAACTCCAATAAGCAACAACATCATCATTTTCCATTTAAAGAGAAAGCCAATAAGATTTACCTTTTTCTTTGTATGATGTAATAAAAATGGACGATTCAAAAACAAGAAGCAATATACCTTTTGGATCCACTATACTTTAACAATTGTTTCCATTTTTATTTTATGAAAATTGCCACACTTCTATGAAAGTATGAATATGCTTACCAAAATATTTATTATTTTTATATAGTACTGTATTTAATACTATATAATTCATTTTACTAAACATGTCCTATGTGATTATTGAAGTGGCTCTTACACATTTAAGAAGTGGGTCTTACACGATTAAGAAGTGGCGACTTTCATGCTTTTATGTAGAACAAAGATATATTCGTAATTTCATACTTTTAGATATATGTATTACGCGTTCATTTGAATGTTAGACTACCTCATATAAAAATTTAAGGGAGCATTCTGCCTCCCAATATATTAGACAAAAAATTCTGATCTTGACCTTGATGAAAACTAATCTAATGGTCTAGATTTTAAAATCATTATACCCCATCCAAAAATACTAAATTTTTTATTTATAATACTACACATCTCATTATCATCGATTCAAAAAGCGTGAGTTTCCTCAACTAGAAACATATGAACCACCATCTACCAAAGAATCCCACAAGCCGGCATCATTACTTCCGTTTCACTTATTGGTCATATAAATAAGTTTACATTTTTTTCTTTAATAAAAGATAAGGGAAATATTATGCTTTATTCAATTTTTGTAAAAGTGCGGTACAAATTATTTAACCAAAGGTTGGAAGAGATGATTCTTCACTGTTAAACAAGGCGCCAAAATGGAAATAATATATTGTCCTCGTTTGGTAGTGACTAAAATTCAGATTTTTCAATAAAAATTAAAATTTTTATTAGTTTATAGTTCCAAATGGGTTACTTAGACATTAAATATTTCATTCAATTCTATATGGTTTTCAATAAATAAATATATCACATTGATCACCTCGCGGAATAGAGCGTAAATATGATTGGTCCAGTTAAAATCGACGTACGGGTCCCACTCCAAATTGGACTTAAAGTTGACCCATTTCCAACAATCCCCCACATGAATGAAATATGTAGGCTTTTTTTCCAAACAACAACCTC
>CAIGRP010093730.1:0-10228 GCA_903798385.1 Fraxinus cuspidata | reverse complement strand
AATAAGCCCAAATTAATTAATTGGATTAATTAGTTTATGGACCAGAATTAATTAATTAAATATTGGACTGGGTTAAATTTAATAGATGGGCCAAGACTTATATTAATAATTTTCGCTACGTATGATTGATTCAGTTCCCAACACCAACAACACCAGCTATTGGAATGGCATTAACAAAAACACAAAACATAGAGTTGTAAAGTCTAAAGTTAGGGATGGCAATACGTCCCGCCCCACCCTGAATAGGGCAAAAAACCCGCCCCGAAAGGGTGGCGGGGCGCCCCGTCTCGGGGCACAGGGCGGGGCGAGGGTGCCCCGCCCCGCCAAGAATAAAAAGAAAAAAAAATTAAACGGGGCGGGAATCCCCCCCCCGCCCCGCCCCGACTAAGGTCGGGCGAGGCGCGGGGCGGAAGTCGCAGGGCGGGGCGCCCCGAACCCACCTCGTTGCCATCTCCATCTAAAGTTGAAAGACTTGAAGACAAAAATATTACTTCTTCCTGGCCATTCTCAGCAAAGATACTCCCAACAATATTTGGGATTCAAAGAAAAAATAAATTTCAAGCCTCCTTCAGAGTGAAGCGTGCACTTCACTCTGGAAAGCCTTGATAAGGGATTCGAGACTCTACAAATGAAAGATGGTGAATCTGTTATGAGCTATTGTACATGGACCATAGAGATAGCCAACAAAATGAGATTCCATGGTGAGAAGATGGAAGATGAGATGTTGCCATTGTTGAGAAGATATTACGTTACTTGGCACCAAAATTCGACTTGTTGTTTGCTCAATTGAAGAATCCAAAGACATAGATGCACTCTTCCTTGACGAGCTCCACAGTACCTTATTGATCCATGAGCAAAAGATGAACACAAGTTCAGCGATGGATGAGCAAGCTCTAAAGGCTTCCACCTTTACTCAATTCTCGAATTTAGAGAAAAGAAAAGAGACAAAAGTAGAAGAATGGAAGATCGAGGCAATAGAGATGGCACAAAGCAGTACAAAATTTTAAACTTGATGATGATCAATATCAAGGCAAAGGTAGAGGACAATCCAAGGTTACTACAAGTGCCACAATTTTGGTCATTATTGTTTTGAATGTTATACCAAGTAGCCGAACAAAAACAAAAAGTGAGAAAAATCTGATTTTGCAAAAAAGAAGAAAGTTGAAACTTTTGTTGATGTCAGATCAAATCAACGAGGAACCTCAGCCAGATCTGTGGTATGTAGATACAAGCTATAGTAATCACATGTGTAGAAGTAAGTATTTTTTTTCTTATTTAAATGAAGGCTTTCGTTCTACAGCAAGTTCTGGTGATTGTTCTATTGTGAATGTAATGGGAAACGATGATATTAGTATAAGAATTAAGAATGGTTTTGTAGAAACACTTTCAAATATTATCTATGTTCCTGACTTGAAAAGCAATTTGTTAAGTGCTGGGCAATTACGAAAAAGGGTTAAAGTACTATCAAGAAGGTTTCATGTGACATATATGATCCTTCTAGGGGAGTTATGAAAATGAGTTCAAACAGGTAATTTTCTTTGAAGATCGAAAGTTCTCAACCTTCCTTGATGGCTGAAGTGAAAGACCCTTCATGGCTTTGGTGTTTTCTCTATGGCCACTTGAATTTTTATAGATAAAAAACCATCCAACAAAAAAAAATGGTAACAGGCCTTTCTCAAATTGAAGCTCTTACTCAAGTTTGAAGAATGTGTTGTTGGAAAACAACATCGTTCTCAATTTCCTCAAGGAAAGTCAAGGAGAGCAAAGCATGTCTTGGAGCTAGTTCATTCCGACATTTGTGGACTGATAAAACCATCTTTTAATGTGGGTAAGAGGTACCTAATTACCTTCATTGATGATCATATAAAAAAAAAAAAAAGTTCAATATTTGCAGGAAAAATCAGAAGCTTTAAAAGCTTCAGGCGCGTGTTGAAAATGAAACAGGATTAAAAGTCTTCATCATGGTGGAGATACTGCTAAAAAGAGTTCAAAGGCTTTTGTGATGCTCATGGCATTTGAAGAGAACTCACAACGGCTTATACACCGCAACAAAAAAAAAAAAAATGGTATATGAGATAAGAAAAATAGACCATCTTCAACATGGTGAGAAGCTTGTTGGAAAGAGGAAGAATTCCAAGAATTTTTTGTGGGAAGCAGTGAATTAGAGCATCCATGTTCTAAATAGGAGTCATACTTTTGCAATTTAAAAAATGACATTAGAGAAGGATTGGAATGGATGAAGAACACCTATAGATCACTTTAGAATTTTTGATTGCATTGCATGTGCACAAGTCCCAGATGAGAAAATGAAGAAGCTTGATGATAAGGGTGAAAAGTGTGTCTTTCTCGGCTTAAGTGAAATATCCAAATCATATAAATTGTTCAATCCACTGACGGAGAAGATTGTTACCAAAAGAGATGTTATTTTTTACGTGGAGAGCACTTGGAATTGGACTGGCCAGCAACCTACTCCAGTCATTTTTGATACTGAAGCTGAAGAAGAAATGTAGCAACCCCTATACCAACAAATTCCAGTGGCACCTATACCCGAATATCCTCCAAACAGAGCTCCAACAAGTGCTACTTCACTAACAACACCAGAAGCTACTGATGCAGCAACTGAATCCCATCTTCGCCATAATTGAAAGTGGCCCGTATGGATGATAGACTATGATATAACTGGAATTGACCAATCTGAAGATCCAATAACCTACTTTGCTTTATTTATAGATTGTGATCCAATAACTTTTGAAAGTGATATCAATGAATCAAAATAGTGGAAAGCGATGGATGATGAAGCTGTAGCCATTGAAAGAATGACATTTGGGAGCTATCGAATCTTTCAGAAGGGCACAAAACCAATGGCGTGAAGTGGATCTTCAAAACAAAATTAAAGAATAATGGTAAAAATGACGAGTATAAGGTGTGATTGGTGGCTAAGGGATACAAGCCAAAAGGTAGGATTGACTATAAAGAAGTTTTTGCTCATTTGCAAGACATGATACAATTAGATTGGTGAACACATAGGAAGTACAACATTTATGGCCTATATTGCAGTTAGGTATCAAATCAGCATTCTTGTATGAAACTTGGAACAACAAGTATTTGGTGATCAACATCCAAGGGTAAATTAAGATTAGAAATGAGCATAAAGTATATAGATTAAAGAAAGCTATTTATGGATTGAAACAAGATCCATGGGCTTGGTATAGTCGCATTGAGGTTTATTTTTGAAAGCATGTTTTCAATAATGTCCAAATGAGCACACACTTTTTGTTAAAGTTGGAGATGGAAGGAAATAAAATAATAATAATAAAAAAAAAAAAATATATATATATATATATACATACATACTTACTGGAAATGACAGTATCACGTTTGAAGAATTCAAGAAGTCCTTGATGGTTGAATTTGAAATGTCTAATCTTAGTATGATGCATTACTTCCTTGGCATAGAAGTATGGCTTGCTAGTGGAATCTTTATTTGTCAAAAGAAGTATGTGAGAATAAATTTTGGACAGGTTTCAGATGAAATATTGCAACCCTGTAAACACCCCGACCAAGTTTGGCTTCAAGCTAAGCAAATATCATGGACCAAAAAAGGTGGACAATATGTTGTAAAAGAACATTGTGGGGAGTTCGATGTATTTAACTGCACAAGATAAGGCATAATGTATTATATAAGTTTAATCAGCAGATATATGGAGAATCCAACAATGATGCATTTGGCTTGCTACTAAGAGAATATTTAGTTAATTGTAGGGAACAAAAGATTTTGGACTGTTCTAAAAGAAGGATGAGATGAGACCTATGTTGGGCACATGGCTATTTCGTGGTCATCCAAGAAACAACCAATTGTCAATTTGTCAACTACTGAAGATGAATTTGTTACTACAACAGTTTGTTCTTGTCAAGCTATTTGGCTGAGAAAAATTCTTGAAGAGTGACATTTCAAGCAAGTAGGACCTACTACAGTTCTTTGTGACAGCAGCTCGACCATCAAACTCTCCAGAAATCCTGTACCTCATGGAAGAAGCAAGCATATTGATGTGAAGTATTATTTTTTAAGACCTCAATAATGATGAAACAATTGATCTGAAGTACTATAGAAGTGAAGATCAGTTGGCAGATATATTCACTTAGCCTCTCAGATTTCTTCCGTTCAAAAATCTAAGAAGGTTGCTAGGCATTTGCACCTTCGGTTTAAGAGAGGGATTTTTATTAATCTTATTACTTAATATATGTGAGTTAAAGACTTAGTCTTTGTTTATTGTTTCATGTGAACAAAGATTTACATGGTCTATAGGGAGTTAGCTACTTTTACCTAGTCTTTAGGATTGTCCTACTTTCTAATGATAATGCAGATATTTATATAAGTCGGTTCAGTTTCGTGGCTATAAGTAGCCCATTCCTCAAATCAATTTATTCATCAGATTCCCATTCTTGTTTTAGTTGGTTCTTTCTTCACTTTCAGTGGTGCTGGGGCGATAAGAATCTGCGTCACTTAGTGTGTGTGTATATATATATAGACAGGTGGGGCGGGGTGCGGTGGGATGGGGTAGGCAGGGTAGTTGATCCAGTAGTTCTAAATATAGATAGGAGAATTAGCACCAGATTTTCGAAAAGAAATTAATTCCTGATTTTTTGAATTGAAACTTGAAAAATAGGGTTTGAGGTAATTTTGTAAAGCCCCAAAAATTTTATAAAATAGAATTAATGTTTATAGAGAAATAAACTTTAAACTTTCATTTTTTGGGTCAAATAATAAAATTTTAATAGATATAAAATTAGTATATCAATATTGGGCTCGTTAGATAGCTCATAATTAATCTTCTATTTTAGGCTCGAGAAAAAAGTCGATTCGGAAAGCGAGGCTCAAGTTATCGAGATTGAAAGACTTTATCTTAAATTGTAATTTATTCGAGTTAATTAATGAATTTAGGATTTAAGGGTGACACGTGTACATAGCAAGTCTATTGGTAAGTTGTTAATTAGATTTTATTAAATAAATATTTTTATATTTAAAAAAATGGAAGTTATGGAGCAGCCACGTATGTAGAGATGTTGTCAATTTATTTTATTTTATTATTATTGATTTGCCTTGATTTTAGAGAATTGATAGGCATAGGGTGCCTTGTGTATGTTGTATGAGAAAGGAAGTAACTTTTCATTGTACGGATTGCCGGGATTGAAATTTGGTTTGGGGGAAAAACAACGCATTCTGCATATTTTAGACTTATCAGAATTCAATTTCCCCTTTCAACCTTAAATACTATGCAAAAGAAATTATTATCTAACCGAAAGAGGAAAAGAAAAGAGAAGACATAGATACATATTACGGTGGTGGCAAGTAAAAATTAAAGTTTTGGAATGTGATTTTAATTTTACTTTTCAATTTATTTGATCTAATGAGATAGGATTACAAGGTGCTAGTGGTTTGTCCTATTTGATTTTTATTTCTTCATGTTGATAAATATTATGCTAATGAAAGTTATGATATGAAATTGTCATCCGATACCAAAGATATGATATATTATGAGTTCTTACCGATTTCTAAAGATATGATATGACGGTATTATATTTTTGACGCATGATTTAATTTATTCGGGATTGCACCATTTTTCCGTGTCCTATTAAGTATTCTCATATACTGAATATTTCCCTACTCCTCACAGGTTAGAATGGGTAATTGGTTGGCGGGCGATGATGTGCAGTCGTGGTGCCAAAATTTTAGGGAACTTAATAAAATAATCAGGTGTAATAAGACATTTTAATTTCTGCAATTTTTTAGTTTATTTCATAAGAATTTATTTAAAAATTTAAGACATGTTTTATTGGGTTATAAATTTAAATACGTGTTATATTTTATTTGGTCATGAGTTTCTTCTATTATTTAAATTGTGCTCGTTAATTTCATAAACTTACAAGGTTGAAGTTAATGGTTTGGTAGCGATTTAAAAATTAAATTTTGGGTCGTTGCAATTTTTCTCTAGTTTAACACGAGCTTTACAACGAGTCTAATATTGATATATAAAATTTCTGCTCCATCAATAATTAATTATTTGGTCCAAGTAAAATTGAAAATAATGATCTCCACTTACCTTTCTTTTAGTCCCTAAAATTTTCAAAATCACTAGACGAGATCTGAACTTTAAAAACTTACAAATAAATCAAATAACAAATTTCATAAAATAATTTCCCCCCGAAATTTCTTACCTTCATTTCTCAAAGAGATCTTAATATTTGACAAAATATTCCATTATTTTTCTAATTTTACTCTTCTACCTAATTGTTGCACCATTCGACGTTAATCAATGGAATTTCCTTGTCCCTCAAGACATGTACCCTTTTATAGATTGTTGTGCACGTCTAATAATTGATAATTCACTATGTGGTAGTGATCATGTATGTACTTAGCATGTTATGTGGAACTGCTCACAATATTATGATTTATTTTTTGATGATTATGCTTGTTACTGTTAGGTATTTCTTATGAAATGTCGCTCTGACTTATTCGGTGTATTCAATGCATTCCAAGCATATCAAATGTTTTTGATATGATTTAGGTGTATGGTATACCTTTAATGTCTTTTCTAATTTGCTTGCTTTTGATGGAACCATTCACCGAGTGTGCTTATATAGACACTCTTAAATAGAATGATGTTATCGGAAGAAAACATAGACATCTTGTTGAGACGGCATGTTCTCTTTTACTCTAGTAAATTTTGGGGAGAAGCAATTCTTTCTATTGGTCATTTGATTAATTATAGGATCCTAATATTTGAATTTCGATTTGTTTTATTTTAAGAAGTTGTATGGATATGCTCCTAGTTATTCTTCCACGTGTGTCTTTGGTTCTACATGTTTTATCCTTCAACCTCATGTTGAGCACAATAAATTATCCTATAGATATGATATTTGTGTCTTTCTGGGTTATGGTACAAGGCAAAAGAGATATCATTATTTTGATTGAATTAGTCAAAAGCTACATGTTTCTCGTCATGTTGTGTTTATTGATTTCTTCAATTCCTGCTAGTTCTCATAGTATGATTAAGTTTGATCTTATTCACATTGATCCATTCACTCTTGATATTGATATTGTCCCACCCCTTGTTCCACACTCATCTACTCTCACTTTAGATCATAATTCATGTAGTGTTCCTACTAATAGTTCTACAGATACGATACTTTGACACCCAAAACAACAGTTGTTCCCTCTCCTCCTTTGACTGCCTAATCAGTACCTTCTAAGATTGTGGCTTCTTCTCTTCGTTACTCTACCTATACTCATAAGTCTACCCAATTTTCTGAATTTTGCTTATTCTTGTTATTCTAGCTCTATTATTTCCTTAATAGCTTTTGATCATCGTCTTTTTGAGCCTTTGTCCCATAGAAAGAGAGTTTGTTACCTACTTAGGCAGGAGGCTATGGTTGAAGATGTAAAGTATTCCCAAAAGTATAATATGTATCATAAGTAGAATTTTTCTTTTGTTGTAAAAATAACTATAGTTTGCACCTTTATTGCAGTTGCCTCTGTTTGTTGTTGGATTATATCACGGATAGATATTAAAAATATCTTTTGGAATGGCTACCTATAGGAAGAAGTCTACATAGTTCCCCTCCTACCTCATGGTGTTTCAAAAATCCCTCTACGGTCTCAAACGTAAACCTCAAGCTTGGTTTGAGAAGTTTTCTATCATGATAATTTCACTTGGTTTTTTCCTAGCCACTGTGATTCATCTTTATTTCACAAATGTATAGCTATAGATTGTGTTTTGCTCTCTTCATATATTGACTATATGATTATTATTGGTGATGGGGTTGATGGGATTGCAACACTAAAGTCAGACATTGTTTGGCAATGAAAAAATTGGGTTCACTCCATTACTTTTTGGGTATTAAAGTCACATTTTCATTCTTTCTTCGTCTAAGCACATAACTGATATATTTAAGCATGCTTGTCTTAATAATAATAAGACTGCTTATACACTTTTTGAGCTTAATGCTCGATACACTCCATTGCTAGATCATAGTTTATATCATACAGTTGTTAGTAATTTGGTTTATCTCACCATCACTCTTCTAGAGATTAGGCATGTTGTTTATATAGTTAGTCCGTTTATTACCTTGCCTACTATAGTTTATTCATTGGCTACCATTCTTCATATTTTAAAATATCTTTGAGGCACTCAGTTTTAGTCTTTTATTTTCTCTACTTCATCCTTAGAGTTATAAGCATATTGTGATTCTGATTGGGCAGTGATCCTTCATATCAGCGGTCTACTACTAGCTTCTATATCTTTCTTTGCAATTCCCTTATTTTTTGGAAGAGCGAAAAGTAAGATATTTTTTGTAGATCTTTCCCATAAGCTGAGTATCATGACAAGACTTCTACTACTTGTGTGATGGTTTGATTACATTGGTTGCTTGCAAATATGGATGTATTTTTCGCCTACCTACTTCATTATATTGTGACAATAAGTGTTATTCAGATTGTACGGAATTTAATATTTCATGAGAGGACCAAACGTATTAAGATTGATTGTTCAGTCACTCTTTATAATCAGTAGCTTGGCACTATCATATCACCTTTTGTTCATTCCTCCTTGTAGATTATTAACTTGTACAAGTCACATTCCATTTCACGATTTAGTTACTCATTTGACAAGCTCTCGATGTTTCTTGCAGCAATGCCATAAGTTTGAGGGAAAATAATAATTATATTAGATTATATCTAAATGGTAGATTTAATCTTTTCACTTATTTGCTACTTGCCAGACAGACTATTTAAAGTTCTTTTTTTGGGTATATTTATCAAGAAATCCTAGCCTGTTTTTCCTTTCTTTTTCTTTTGTACTTTGTTCATTGATTTAACACTTTTCTGGTATATTTTCTCCAGTTTGAATTTAGGTGCAGCAAATATCAAAGAAAAAGACTACTATGATCTCTGATACAATTTTAGATCAATGGAGTTTTTGGAACGTTTTCTTCATATGCTTGCACGAGGAGAACATTTATACATAGCAGGTTCCAGAAAAGTAGCAGACGAGTTAGGAAATAACTCCACCCACGGCTAGTTATTTGGCCGATTATAATACACGAGTTACAACAAAAATGCAACAGAAACAGAGATAAACACACTTGATCTCATGGGCAGACCCAAGTTTCTGACAATTGATATATATTTTTTTTATTTCATTACTTTGGGGCATGATATCTTATTAATTCTCATCATTCACTCTATACATGAAAGCACTGTTTTTGATGGGCATATGATCATCTTGTAATTTTGTGTAATATATGATTTTTTTCAAAATCATTTGGTCAAATACTGCATATAGATCTGGGAATATATGATTTATCAGCCATATTTGCTCAGTTTAGGATTTTTTTACTGATAGTGTTGACTTTTAAAGCTGGTTGTATTTAAATCTGAATGTTTACCTCATGATTTCTTGATGTTGACCATGTTGGAAGTTCATCTAGACTTATTATGAGTGCTAATGATGACACATTGAACATTAGTAGTCCATTTACCATTGAATCTAGAAAAAAAGGATCACAAATCTATTACATTAATAAAATTCATATTACACATAAAATGTATTAGATCTAGGGTGGATAAATTCCTCTAGAATGTTACATGAATTATGTATTGGATTCGTGTTTGCATATTAAATAGAATATTTTCTGTAAAAGTATAAATAGTATTCTTTTGAGAAAATATCAAAGCAATTATAAGAGAGTATGCTAATTAAAAACTACTTTGTTCAAGAAGATAAACTTTTTCTCTTGGAGTGTTTTTGTGAGTGTGACAATTTGTTTTCTACTAAATGGCATCAAAGTTTTGATGAAAGCATTATTAGAGATGACACCAAAGAATGTGTTGCAGCCAAAACTTCCTAATTATAGCGGGATGAATTGCAGTTAATGAAGTCAAAAAATGAATATGTTAGCATGTTTCCCTAAGGCATACCATAAATCATTGAGATTTTTGAAACAAATTCGGACACTATGTTGCCAAAACAAGCCCATATAATTGAAGACTAGATATGTACACAGTGGATCTTAAAATTCTTGACAAATAGTTGGTTGTTATCAATTTAAAAAGGCAGTGATTTGTTTTTGAGAATGTAAGAGAAGACGGGTATTTGAGGAAGAGTAGAAAATGAAAGGGGACTTCATTTAAGAGGCCTAGTCAAAACAAAAATTTATTTATAAAGCCTAA
>CAIGRP010093728.1:0-19007 GCA_903798385.1 Fraxinus cuspidata | reverse complement strand
GATAGTAGCGGCATTGTAATAACGGTGGTTGGTGGTGTTATTTTAATTCTTATGCTGCTCTTAATTATAATCCTCATCCTCATCGCCTGTAAATTCAAACCATGGCGCCGCTTCCTCTCCTCCTCCTCCTCCACATCCGCTGCCGCCAAATTCAGCCACCCCTCCTCGATCAAGGTCCAACCCATGCATTTGTTTTCGATTTGATGATTGTGATAATTTTGTTTATCTGTAATTGATTTGAAAACCCTTTAAATTAAGTTCTCATTTTTTATGACTATGAGTTTTAAGCCATTTGTTTGGTGATTAGTTGTTAATTGATAAGTTCCCCCTTTTTTGATTTTCATTTGTGTTTGATTTTTTTTTCTTTTTTCTTTTTTTTGTTAGTGTCGTTATATAATTTTTTTTGGGCCATGTTGGATTATATTTCCTTTTCTTTTCCTGATAAATTCGACTCTACAATTGATTAGGTAATCAGTTTTTACTGGAAAATATCAAGAAATGAATTGGATTAAAATAAGTTCGATGTTTGAGGGGACTTATACTTATGGGGGCTTTGAAGGATTTTTATCTAGTAGTTTCTCTTTTGGTTTAAATTGTAAAATGCCTAGGGTTTTCTAAACATTTCTAATGACTGAGAACTCATTATAGCTAAGCTGCTACCAATTAAAATGTTGGTTGTCTTTTTATTTTTATGTTTGCATAGTTTGTCTGTATTGTTGTGTTCTTTTTTTCAACCCAATAATCTGTTTTGCCTTTTGGTGGGAATTGTTCTGTCTACTGTGTAGTACATCAACCTTTCTCTTTGATTCTGAAAAACCGAGCATATCAATCTAGTTATGTGACTTGTTGTTAAATGGTGTGATTAAAGGAGGATAGCGAACAGACTGCCTGCTTGCACTGTCAAATTTTTTCCGTTGGTTTATAAGCTCCCAATTTCTGTTAAGACCCTTTTTGTTTTGTATGTGCTAGTTCTTCTTTGGCATGCTAGTTAGGACTAAAAGTACAGTGGGCATGATTTTAGCTTATTTTTCTTCTGCATGTTCAAAAGACGAGTGACTTTTTCTCAGTCTTCCGAACCATTTTGGCAATTTGGTATCTTTTGCATTAATTGCCCACCTACTTTTCTTCCCCAGCTTGTTTTGGTAAAGCTTTCCCTTTTCTCAAATTGCTAGTTCTAGATGTATTAAAATATGATTTTTGACATAATATGAAAGCACAAAATTTAAGAGTATGTGGGGATTGATAATGATGGTGTTCTGATGGATTTTTGTTATAGTGCCCTTTTGGTGTTAGGTTAGCTAGGGCTTTGTGAGTCAAATGGATCTGTAAGTTCTCAAGTCCATTTATCAATTTTTTTTTTTTTGTGTAGTTCATTTGTGATGTGCGTTTCGTTTTTAACTGAAAATGTGTTTTTCTCTTTAGAATCAAATGTTAGTTTCACTAGTTTCTTTCATTTGATTAAGGTATTGGTCTCCTGTTATGATAGTTAATAATGGAATCTTCTTGAGGATTTTTAGCCATGAATGGAAATGGAAACTGATAAACTGAAATAGTTTGGAGACCAACCTCTTATTTTTTGTTTGAATACCTTTACATTTTGTTTCACTATATAGCAAAAGCTATTTGAATCAGCTCTCTTGACAACTCACCTGTTGAAGGAAAGGATTATTACAACCCTCTTCGTGCGTTGATGGGTATGATTATGCTAGTTTTCATCATAATTATCGATGGAGATTATGCTGATCCTGAGTAGTTGATGAAATCTTCGTAAGAATATATCGTTTCAGGAAAAGATGGAGATTTTTCATATGTTGTAGAGTTGTGAAAGTTCTTCATATGGTGTAGAGTTGCGGAAGTTCTCTTGCTTCTTTTTATGCCTATAGTACCTTCTTATTATAAAAGTTGACATTATTGAGTTTCTTAGAAAATCATCATTTTATGTTTCTGTCAAGTAAATAGAATTGGCTATGGTTTGCGTCAGAAGTTGAGCTCATTCCCTGCTATCATAATTGATGATCAGTTTTGGTCTTTGCTTGTGCTATTTTTTCTTTCCTCGTGCATCCTCTTTACGCTGTTATTTGCATAGGTTGATGACATAGAGAGGCCTCTTATTTCAGAAGATTATGACGTAGTTGAAAGCCAGATCTGTGAGTCCACTAGTTACTCCATTGAGGGGGGTGGCCGTCGAAGTCAGGCGGGATTTATACCACCCCAGCCGACACAAAGTACTTAACAGATCCCATTTTCCTTGATGATTTATGATTTGTGTAAATGCAATTTGCATCTGAATCTTTAGGAAATATGAAATCTTACTTTTTGCTTGGTCCAGGTGATAGCTTTATTCTTGACATTTCAAATACTTCGGAGGATTCTTTTGTTAGTCAGACGCTTAAGCCTCCACTTGCACCAAGTAAGTTAGCCGAAGAGCGGATATATGACGAGCGGATATATGATGAGCAAGATGTTAAGTATAGCCCAAAACATGTAGATGAGGACATTTCCAGAGAGTTCATTCCCAAATATACTGCAAATAAGAGTAATTTTCTTCTGCACAGATATACGAGCTGTAATGTTCTTCGCATCTTTTGTTGGCAAATTTGTAAACTTGTCATCATATTTTTCTTTTGGAAGTACAGGAAGCATTCTCATGCTGGAGGTAATCTCAGGACCTTCACGTGGTCTTCTTTATTCCATAAAATCAACGAATACATCCAAGCTTCCTGTGACTATTGGAAGAGTTTCACCTGGTGACATATTGTTGAAGGACTCAGAGGTCTCAGGCAAGCATGCAATGATAAATTGGAATGTAAATGTAAGCTTAGAACTTAAATATAATATGTAGTGAATTATTCTCTCTGCTTCATGTTACTAACTTCCTATTGTTTTAACTTCCTATTGTTGCAGAAGTTGAACTGGGAACTGGTTGACATGGGTAGCTTGAATGGTACGCTCTTGAATTCCCAGGCAGTGCACCATCCTCAATCTGGAAGCAGACATTGGGGCAATCCAGTTGAGCTCTCAAGTGGAGATATAATAACTTTTGGTACAGCTTCAAAGATTCTTGTAAGTCGACGTTCCTTTTTTAGCTGCGATTTTATTAGTGTTCTGCTATCGAACGATGTATTTTCCATGGTCTTTGCACTTTTCAGAAAACATTAGATGTACATTGCCTTACTGGTTAGTCACAGTTGTCATGTAATGAATTTCGTTCAATATGTGCTAACGATATTGCAAGTAGTTATTCGTCAAAGTTAGTTTACTTGGGTAGTTTAATCATTGAGGTCATGTGTGGTTTATTACAAGAACTCGGAATACATTTTGGCTCTGGGCGTTTGTTCAGAATCTGGATGTATAAGTTGTTATACAACTTTTCATCATGTATGACTAGATTTATGTGTATCAGGAGAGGTCTTCCTAAATATTTTGCCTTGCCATTAGCTCATTTAGACTTCATGTTGGCTTATTCTCCTTTTTCTAGAATGACCTAGTAAAATTTATTTTATTTTCTTCATCTATCATCGGAGACACCTCTTTTGCACCTTGATATTTAATTCATGTACATTCTACTATTCTAACTACACGAGTTAGTCAGACACCTGACACTAAGAGGATTATAGGATGTGTGCCTGATAGTTACATAGGATCCATACTCAGGAACTGTATGGAAGATGCTCTTTCTGTTGCTTGCATTAAATCCTCCTCCTTTAGTCTACTGTCGATGTATGCCGCCTCCAATTGTTAGCAAATATTATCATTTCTTATCTTATTTATTCTAGTGTGGTCACACATCCATCTCAACGTCTTAAGTCCGCTACTTTCATCTAAGGAACATTTAAACCTTTAACAGCCAACACTTATTTACTTAAAAGCATAATAGGTCTAAAAACAGTCAAAGCGTACCATTTTGATTCATGATCAATGTCTTTGCTACTGTATATTATGCAGTTTTTGCACAGAAGTTCACCTTTGCCTTTATTTGTTGTTGCAGGTCCAGATAACTATTGAAACAGAGAACCAGATCCCTTTTGGGATTGGTGTAGCATCAGATCCCATGGCCAAGCGCCGGGGAGGAAAAAAGTTGCCCATGGAAGATGTCTGCTATTACCAGTGTCCTCTTCCTGGAAATGATCAGGTTTCCAAATTGAATCTTGTCTTGTAATTTGTTTGCTTACCTAAATGGCTATTAGGTATTTGATTATTGCATTGCAGTTTGGATTGTTTGGCATATGCGATGGACATGGTGGAGCAGATGCAGCCACATCAGTTAGCAAGTTAGTGGCTCATCTCCTTCGACTTGAATTGCTTAATCACCCATAATAGGTCTATTTTAACCTCCTCATCAGTTAGCAAGTTAAGAGGAAGTATCGTATTAACATTTTTCTTTTTCATAATATACTACTTCGCATGATGAAAATTGTGAATTCACGCTACTTATGGAATTGCAGCTGTTAAACTTTAGTTGCTATAATCAGAAGCATATTTTTGTCTGTATCTTTTGTTCATGCTTCATGTCATTTTTAATTCTTTGGATCTGTGAGTTCATGTTGGATATTTTACCTTTTTTCTGGATCATAAACTGTCATCGATACTATTCTTTTGTTATTTATTCTCGTTTCTAATTTTTAATTTTATCTAGAGTAATGCCAGAAGTGATTGCTAGCATCCTGTCCGATTCATTCAGGAGAGAGAAGATTTTATCTCAGTGTGATGCTTCTGATGTCCTTAGGGAAGCATTTTCTCAAACAGAAGCAAGCATTAATCATTGCTACGAGGTTTTTACTTGATATTTCTATACTTGATCTACATATTTCTTCCAGTTTTTTGCAGTCTTGCAAGTGGATAACTATCATTTTCAATTTCAGTTTCACATTTTTTAATGACCTTTTAAGATGAGTCCATGTATTTAAGGGCTTGTTTGGAGGCGATTATAAACGGTTATAGATAGAAATAAGTGGTGGATAAGTGGGTAGTACTTGTGGGTACTACGAAATGTGCTAAATTATTTTTCTAACATCTTCCCTACCTACCTTAGGGTTAAGTGACTGCTGAAAATGGTGTCACAAACTTTAGGAAAGCAAACGTGTAAAACCTCATTCTTTGGGCTCACCTTTCTTTACAAATTAAACAAGCATTGGTTGCAGACACGAGAGATGGGGACATCATTATTTGGCAAAGCAAGATGGCCATTTAAAAAGTGAAAACAAAGATGTATGGAATACGTGGAGTGCTAGTTCTCTTTCAGTAAGTGGAGGGCAATTCACTTATGAATAGAATATCATTTCAAAGGACCATCCATCTTATGTAGTCAGATTACAAAAGTTAGATACGTTATGTAAGGATAGAGCATAATTTTGAATGAAAAAGAATCGAATAACTGAAAGCTTACTGAAGTAACGCAATATGCCCTTTCCACCTCTTTAAGGTGGGGACTGATGATCATGAAAAGTTGGAAAGACTAATCAGAGTTCACGTGAGCAACATTGTCATGAGTTGCAAATTAAAATTAAAAAGAGGAGAAATATATACGTTTCTTTCATCTACTATTTGTTTATTATTGTTACATTAGAAACTTAATTTGATCATTACATTGAATTTTCATCTATCGAGCAAATTATGCAAAAGATCAAAAAGATTCTGTGCTAATCCAGACATAATTGTATTCCATTATTGTTGCAACAGAAAAGCGACATTGATTCTAGTATACTAAAATCTCTTTTGTGATATGTTATAAAGCTGTACAATGTCATGTAATAATTAAAATCTTTCAGGGTTGTACTGCAACAGTGCTTCTGGTTTGGGCTGATGGTCATGAAAAATTCTTTGTGCAATGTGCTAATGTTGGAGACTCGGCTTGTGTTGTAAAGTACGTTCTGATATTTATCATTCTTATGCTTATTGGTGTATTCTGAAAAAAAATATCAGCTTTTTGAGATCCAACGTGATATTTCCACTGTATATCATTTGGGCATCACTCTTTCTCATTCTTGAGTAATTGTGCTTAATTTCCCAACTATAAGGGTCTATGATTTAGTTCAATTGATGCATTTTTTGTTTTCATCTTGAGTAGTTTATTTATGAGTACCTGTTTCAACTTTTAATTTTGCAGTATTGAAGGGAAGCAGAAAAAGATGACAGAAGACCATAGATTAGTCAGTTATTCTGAAAGACTCCGTTTTCAAGAAATGGGAGAACCTTTGAAAGATGGGGAATCACGAATATGCGGTGATTAAGATCTTACTTGTGTTGTCTATGAATTTTTGATTGAATGTCGATTGTATACTAACTACATATTTTGTTTCCCTTAAGGTATAAACCTTGCCAGGATGCTTGGAGACAAATTTTTGAAGCAGCACGATGCTCGCTTCAGTTCAGAACCTTATATAAGTGAAGTTGTATCTATACACCAAGAAAGCAGGGGTTTCGCACTATTAGCTAGGTGATTTTTCTTTAACGCCTCATGTTCTTGCTATGTGTAAATCATGTTTCATTTCTAGTCTCTTGGTATGGTTTATGCTTTTGGTATGCTTATTTATTCTCGACAATTAAAAGATCCCCCTACTTTAGTTAGCTGTCTTCATGGACGGACCATAAATGGACTTTAAATGAAATTGATGAACTAATTGAATTTTTGTCGGACATGATGATTAAATCATGGAGTTTCTGTCTTTTCAAGGCAAAATCGACAGGATATGTTCTTTTGGTCAAATTGACGTGATGGATAACTTACAAGTTACAATGGAACAGATTCAGCCACGTTCCACTGTTTCAACATCGTCTCCTCCTCTCTCTTTGGTTGGGAGGAGTGGAAGATTTATGTATCTATATAGTTTATATCAGAGTTAGGTGGCAGCTTCTTTATCGATACTGGTTTTGATGGATCTTGAGATGATCCAAAGTGATCATGCTTTTGTAGAATGAGACATCCCCATCTCCAACCCCGTGTGTATCCATGCATGAGTGCTTGTGAGAGATGTGTATAAGCATACTCCTTATGATATTCCCCTGTAATGTAAGGTTATGTTAATTCACGATGTATTTCTGTTTTCTGATGCAGTGATGGCTTCTGGGATGTCGTCAATTTCAAGAAGGCGGTTCAGCTTGTGCATCAAGTAATTACCTACAATCACTGTTTGTTATGTGCATTGATTCGTGAAGTTTGTAGCTATTACTATTCTCAAATCATATTTTGTTCTATACAGACAATGGAGCGAAATGTCATGGATCAAGGCAATTCGGCAGAAAAGATAGCAAATATTTTGTTGGGCGAGGCAAGATCCCTTCGTACCAAGGACAACACGTCTATAATTTTCTTAGATTTCAATGGCATCGATAGAATCAATTTTTGTCGACTCGATCCGTAGGACATGTCAATCAGTTTATCCATACAAATTTTATTTCCAAATTAGCTTACTTGTATGGATTGTCCCCTTTTTTTTTTTGGGCGACCAAGTGGATAAATGCATCTCCATATCATGATGTTGTATAGGAATGTTGCAAGTGTTTGATGGAAATCCGGAAAATATCTATTGGTTTCTTCCTGATTTCCATCAAACGCTGCTTGTCTGGTACAACGGATTCGGTTCACCTGGTATCTGATCCGTGTGTGTTACTAAATTAATTCGGGATAATTGATACATCATTTTTAAATTAACATGTCATCTCAACGATACGTTCATTAACTTCACCACCAACCCACCCAGTTGATGATATGTTTATTTAAAATAACATGTCAATAATTAATTAAGTGAATAACAAATTGGAGAGCAGATCTCAGCTCCGCCTTAATAACATTGCTTATTAAAAAGGGTCATAAAGATGTTTGCCGTTTTCTCCATTTTTTTGTTTGAAGTAGGGTTAAATCCACAAATGAAATCCAATTTCATTTACGGTTTCACTATAGTCACCTAATTTTTTTCACCATTTTCACTAATTTTAAAAGGAGTAAAATAGTAATTTTGCATTATATATATATAATAATTTTTGTTAAGAAAAATTAAAAATGTTACTTAAAAAAATAAAATTAAATAAAATCTTATTTTAAAAAATGTTACTTAAAAAATGAAATAAAATAAAAATTTATTTAGAAAAAACGTTTAAAAATAAAAAAAATAAAACTTATTAAAAAAAGGTTTTAAAAATAAAATAAAAACTTATTTTAAAAAAACATTTTTAAAATAAAAAAACTTTATTTTTGTTTTTTTTTAATTTATTTTATATATATAACTCAAAGTTACTATTTACCCTTTTTAAAATTTGTAAAAATAAGTTGGATGGTCACGATGATACTGATTATAAAATTTGATGGTTATGATGAAATAAAATAAAATTGAATGATTACTAAGCATAAAGTTAAATGATCGTAGATGGATTTAACCCTTTAAAAAGTATTTTCTTTTTGAGGAGAATAGTGAATTAGCTATGAATTCAGTTGAACAAGTGGGGTGTGAAAACAAGAACTAGCTGGCTAGCCATCAATAATTCAATAGCATGAATCATTGTACAAATTCTCACGCAATCCCTCCATCTGCAATGCAAGTGTCATGCACCACAAAATATACTGCCAATGGCTTCCGACACCCCAAGGGAAGTGCTAGTAGACCTCTCTCCGCTTATCAAAGTCTACAATGACGGCACCGTTGAGCGGCTCTTCAGCTCACCCCGCGTTCTGCCATCACTGGAAGATGCCACCACCGTCGTATCCTCCAAAGATAATACAAATATCAGCGGTGGTTCAAGCCAGAATATACCTCCCAAAACTCGCAAACCCCAACAAAAAACTCCCGCTTTTAGTTTACTACCACGGCGGTGTATTTTGCGTCGAATCTGCCTTCTCTTTCGTCCATCACCGTCACATGAACATTTTAGCCGCCAAAGCAAAAGCTTTAGTCTTTTCGGTTGAATATAGGCTCGCCCCTGAACACCCTTTGCCTGTAGCCTATGAAGATTCCTGGAATGCCCTTCAATCGGTGACTTCCCACTCCCACACAATTTAAAAAACAAAACCCATCATAAAAAATGAGAATGAACTATGGCTAACTGAACATGGTAATTACTTCAATAAAATCTGTATAGGAGGCGATAGTGCTGGAGGCAATATAGTGCATAACATTCTTCTTTTGCTTCGGTAGAACCTTTGCCTAGAGATGTGAAAATTCAGGGTGGATTTCTATCACATCCTTACTTCTGGGGATCGAAACCAATTGAGGTAGAGCCAAAACAAATTTCATCCACAGAAAAGTCAGGTAAGCTCTGGCTGTGTGTTTATCCATCAGTTCCAGGTGGGATTGACGATACAATGATCAATCCATTTTCTGACGATGTGCCGAGTTTATCTGGGCTGTGGTGTTCAAGATTTGCTGGTTTGTTTAGCAGAGAAAGATCGACTGATGGATAGAATGTTTCTTTATGCTGAGAGTGTGAGAGAAGTGGATGGATAGGTTAAGTGTAGCTGGAAGAGGTTGAAGGTTGAGGTTTAGCCTTTATGCTAGGCATTTCCCGTTTTGGTAATAATCTGTGTAATAATAGTTAGATGGTGTTTGGTGGGGATTAAAATTAGATTTTTAGTGGATTGTGATAGAAGTTTTTGAAATGTGTGGTTGAAAAGATGTGGGACGCATGAAAAATGTGGTTAATATTGATTGTTTGACTTTGACTTAGATTAAAATCAGATTTTAATCCGGACCAAACAAGCTCTAATAGGACACGCAAACATTTACCTTAACTCATAAGTTTCTTGATTCGCGGTGTCTGTTTTCAATTATTGTGTTAGAATACCTTTGGTTCTTTGTACCATATTGGCATAGGATCGGATCTTTCGTTGGATCCAAGATACTTTGCAGGACATGTCGATTGACCGTGTATTTCGGAATATATTATTTGTACCTTCAAAGTATACATAAATGTTGACATTTTGTGATGTATAGAAATTTGTGTCATTGATTAGTTTAAGTGTTGTTGTAATTAATGTAAAAAATGTATGCCACCTCACACACAGTAAAAAAACTATCAAAGTGAGTGTAATGGTATCAAGACTAGTGTATTTATTAGATCATTGTTAGATCTTATTTCTCTCTCTCTTCTTTTTAATCACACGTTTTTAATAAAATAATATTATACGTAAATTCAAAAAAAATCTTTATTTTTTAATTACACATTCTACATCAATTTACTATTTGAAAAAAAAATATTTTTTCAATTTAATGGGGCTCATACGAGTCCTAAGAATCTAGGTCAAAATTCCTCACGGATAGTGGTGGCAAACGGAGCAAGCGGCTAATGGATGGCCTGAGCACGAGCCGAGTTGAGCCATAGGTTCGCCTTGCGAGCATAGCACGGCACGACTCGTTGAGCTCACGAACGGCTCGTGGATCGTGCCCACGAGCCTAAAGTTCAAGTTCGTGGGCTAGTAAAAAATCTGAAGAAAAAAGTAAAAAATAATGAATTTTTTTTTTTAAAAAAATATGAGATCACGAGCCGAGCCGAGCCGAGCTCGACCCTTTAGCACAAGCCGAGCTCAGCTTGTGCTCAAATGAGTTTAAGCTTGGGTCGTCAAAGTGACGGCCGAGGACGAGTCGAGCTCGTGGGTAGATGGGCCTTTTGCCACCACTACTCAAAGATGAGGCCCATTTCTAGTCTTGAGCATTGAGATGATTCCTAATCATTCGCTGCCTCAATCATGGCCTCAGACTAACTCAGCCCATTGCCACCACTACTCAAGGATGAGGCCCATTTATGGTCTTTAATAATGCCATGAGATGATTACTAATCATTCGTTGCCTCAATCATGGCCTTAGACAAGGATACATCAACGCATTTTGAGGCTTTTGGTAGATTTGACGCACATGATTTTTGGAGCAGCGTAGAGCAGCAACTACGAACGTGATTAAAAGCAAAGTTTGACGTGAACTGAATTTATAAATTGTATACAAATAGAGATAAGTTTCTTACAAGAAACCTTCATTTGAATAAAATTTATATATTGATTTATAAATTTAATTTAAATCAAACATTAATTTCAACCACACATTTTAAACTATTAATTATTATCTATATATTTCAATAAACCTACTAATATTTTTCTTACTATTCCTATTTATAAATCATTTATAAATTTGTCAAATGCTTAGTTTTCATTTCTCTTATTACTTTGGTCACTCCTGAAATTTATCAAAATTTAAACTTTGTTTTAAGTTGGTCATTGGACTTAAATTTTTGTTTTGCCACTACATATTTTTGAGAGTTAGACTAACAAAAAACTAACACGATAACCATGTTGCTTAATCGGCAAATAATTAATTTGTCATGTCACATTTTTAAGGTTTTATTTGAGCCCCATTTTTTGTGAAAGATGAATTTTGTAATAGTAATTTTTTTTTTTTAGAATATGTGGTTAAAAAAATGAGGAATAATTTTTTATTTATGTAGAAAATTATTTTCTTGAAAGAATCCGTTGATAAAAATGAGTTTAGATAATGAAGTTTAAATAGGGGCTAATTAGTTAAATATAGAGATGGACCAACTTGGAATAAAATTTAAATTTAGTGACTAACTTAAAGAAAAATAAAAATAAGTGACTAACATAGAGTTTTACTAAAAAATGAGTAACTACTAGTGTCATTAATACTGTCGATGGCCCTTCTCTAAAACCCTAAAAAAAAACCTATCAATTCGAAACTCGAAAGATTAGATTGAAAATGGCGAAGAAAAAAAGTAGAGAAATTGAAGAAGAAACCAACAAAGGAGCACAAAATGATGTGCCCATTGCAAACGGCGATTCTGAATCTCACGAGCAGCAGTCAAAAAAGAAGAAGAAACACAGAGAAAAAGAGAGAGAACGGAAAAACGACACCTTATCTTTAAAAAATGAAATGCCCACCGTAAGCATTGCTGTTCCTGGGTCCATTATCGATAATGCTCAGTCCTCTGAACTCGCGACCCGGGTACTTTCTATTTGTCCCATACCTGTGATTTTTTTATTTTTTTTTTAAGAAATGGGAAGGTTCTGGTTTGTATATTGGTGTATTGTTTGTTGGTTGGGCTATACGTGAAGAATTGTGAAACTTTGAATCAAATAATGCAAAGGTTTTGGCTTGTCTGTTGCAGTAGAAAACTAAACGCGTCGTTTTTCCTAGAAAAGAGATCTCCTGTCTGTGAAGTGTTTGATAATTGGACAATGTAAGCAAAAACTAAATCTTTGAATTCATTATTTTAAAGTTTCTTGTGATGAGATTTGTATTTAGTTTGAGATGAGATAACAAAGTGCAAGTTTTTCAATAGAAGAAATTGTAGCGTGTTAAGTGTTTCATAATTTAAGAATGCGAGGAAAAGACTTAAACTGAAACTAATTAATTAGAGTTTTTCAGTTGTTTACTTTGAACTGGGTTATTTACTTGTCTTGAATGATCATATAACAACTTGCAATGTTTTCTCTCTCTTTAGGTTCTAGCTGAAGTTCTTTTTTTATTGATCTCTGCTAATGTTCATTTTTTCCCCAACAGTTGGCTGGTCAGATTGCTCGTGCTGCCACCATTTTTCGAATTGATGAGGTTCCTTTTTATAGTTACTTCTTTTAACAAGAGTTTGTTAGTGAAAATGACTAATCTTTATTGGTATATGTTACTCTATTTTATGAATCTTATTAAGGGTGGACTTTTGTGAGTTGGGTTCACTTGGAAAATTTGTTGTTGCATATCAGAAGTTTAGTAAAGAATGATAGAAATTTATCGTAGGTGCTTTGAACAGTTCAGCCCCCTTAATCCTTGAGTTATCGACCAGCTCATAAAACTCGCAGAAAGGAAGCTTTGAAGATTGGTGGTTAGCCTTTAATGTGTAATGGCTTCATAAGATGCAATTCTTGTCATGGTTATGGTTTAAGCAATTTAGGTATCTGTGGGTGCCTTTCATATCACGTATATGGATATCAGATATGTAATTGGCTGTTGAATTTGTTTATGTTACAACAAAGAAATCATCAGTAGGTTTTTGTGCTTGTTTAAATAGGTTGTTGTATTTGACAACAAGAGTACATCGGAGGATGATTTAACTGATATGGTGGAGAACAATACAGATGAGGATGATACTGGTGCTGCTTTTCTTATCAGAATCTTGAGTTATCTCGAGACACCACAGTATCTCAGGAAGGGTCTTTTCCCTAAGCATAACAGTTTAAGATTTGTGGTGCGAACCTGGTATTTGTTTTCTAATCTGCATGAAAATAATATATCTGAGTTAATACTCGATTTATTCTTTGTTCTTGTTTTTTTGCAGGGTCTATTGCCCCCACTTGATGCCCCACACCATTTGCGTAAGCATGAATGGGCTTCATACAGGGAAGGTAGAACTCCAAACCTATTGTCGTTGTAGCTATTCACGTGCACTGATTTTGTTTAATTTTTTTAAACTGGGTTTTCAAAAATGGTTAATAGTTTATACAAGCTTATGTTTGTTCTTTAAATACCTTTTTTTTCTTTGAATTATTTGATTGGTTTATGTTGATGATTCTCACTGCACCTCTAGGTTTACAAGTCTAAAATACTATCTGAACGGCATTCTTTAAATATTAGAGGCGTAAGGCGGGCTTGGGCCTTTCCTTTTTATTGTTACTTTTTAAGAAAATAAATAAATATGGAACTATCGGGTTGGGTTGCCCAACCTGTTTGACAGCTTACACTTGATCACTAAACTTTAGGTAAAGTTTTCTGTTGACTATTTGAATTGTAGATGCCATGACTTCCCACGCCAATTGGAAATGTGTCAAGAGCTTAGTATGGTTGTTACGCCTTGTCTGTATTTAAGTTTTTGCCATGAACACACACAGAGACATGTCTTTATGTTTTTACCATGTATGCTTGTTGTTGATTTATATGGTTGGAGCAAAGTTTAGGCATATGATGGTTTACACTTGATCGCGGAACTTCAGGTAAGTATCATGTCGACAATATTTTGGCTGATGCCTCTGACTTTGCTTCTAAAATTAATCCATCTTTGTATTTTACTATTTTATACTTTTAAAGTTATCTTATATTATATATAATTGTAGCGTCCTTTTTTTTTTTTGGAGTTTTGGTCATAGCTTAATGGCATTGACATTTCTCTAGCTTTAATTACACTCTACCTTGGAGTTTATTCACTTCGATAGCATTACAATATCTACTCAATGAGAGGGAATTCTCTTTTGAAAGTCGACAAAGTCTTTTGTTAGGTATAGAGGTTTCTGAATGGTTATATCTGCCCCTTATGTTTTCAAAATCAATATACTTTTAATTGTGACGTGAATGATTATTTAGAGGAATGTTCATGGAGAATTTAGTATGGATTTTACTTCATAGTGGTTGTATCATGTTAACATGAAAAATTATTCGCATGAGCTTGTTTGAACTAATACATTTTATGAAAGAAGTTACTAATAAGTAGGTTTACCTGAGCTTTTTGATCTTGTACATTTTCTTAAAACTTTTGATATCTTTCTTTTTTTTAGGTATTACACTGAAAAATCAAGATCAAGGTTCTATAGGAACGCTTGTTGACGTGGGGCTTAGCAAGGTTCGGTTTATTTGCTGCTTAATCTTGTTTCATGCAGTCGTTAGTAATTGATATATTCGGACGTTTCTTGTATAAACTTTATTTTTGGTTGACTTAGCACGTCACAAGTGTTCTCTGTGCCATAATTTTTATCCCTTTCCCGTAGTTGATTTCTTTTCCTCTAATGTTCTATGTGCAAGAAAATATTTTTCCTTTCCCTTGCTTGATTTCTTCTCCTCTGATGATCATACAACTATCTGATGGACCCTCTTCCAAATAATTTGGTTGTGGTTCCGTAACATTTTTATCCACGAGCCCTTTCCAATAATTTGGCTGTGGTGCTGTAACCTTTTTCTTCATTCTACTCAATGTATATTGGGAGCTATTAGAGTATCTTCAAGAGACTATTTTTAAAGAGCTTATTTTATAATTTAGAGAGTAAACAATTTTAAGTACTCCTGCAAGCTCTTTATATTTAACACGTAACCCCTGTTTGGGCTCCATTTTAATTTAATGTATTTTTCTTTTTCTTCATTTTAAACCACACATTATTCAATAAAATAATATTACACGTAAACTCAAAATTTTTCCTTACTTTCTAACCACATATTCTCCAAAATTACTATTCCAAAATATATTTGCCCAAAATTTCATTAAAATGGAGCCCAAACAAGGGCTAATTTTACTACAAAAAAAATATTTATTGTTTTTCCTATCTTTTATTTTTACTAGTTTTCCTCCCAATTATTATATTATTTTTCTCAATTGAAGATTGAAATACTTTGAATGCATTTAATTATAGAGAGTGGGTTTGGAGCGAACCGCTCTAAACCCATTCTCTTTTTTAAAATATTAATTTAAGGAGTCTCTTGAAACATAATTTTAAGGGTTCTCTTTAAAATAGAGAACATTTTATATTTAAAGAGCCTATTGGAGTTACTCTTAATGGATAAATAATAGGGGCTTGCTATCTTCATTAGTTTTAAATAGGCTGGCGTACATGCAGCCTGATATGCAGATGACATTGAAGATCCCGTTGAAAACATTAACATAATCCTAGTCTCTGATTTTTGGCCCAATTAAGAATTAAAACTGGCTGAGCTGCAATTCCAGTTGCAGGATTAATATAACAAAGCCCACTACTCACTCATCATTTCCTTCTTGCATTGCTCTGAACTTTCCTCTCTTTAGTTGCTTTCAGACGATAGTTAACTTCATTTTTAAAATTTTGATAGTCTTTATCGCTTACAATGAGACTACAAGGGAATGAAATAAAAATGATGTGCATCTCTATTAGATATAATGTTGTTCAAGTTGAAGGAAATGAACGCACCACTGATAGCTTAAGCTTTTTAGGCAGGATGATTAGTTTTAATTGGTAAGCAAGCAGGCAAAGGATCTGATTTAAATCTTAACACTACCTAGTCATAATGTTAGTGCACAGTCTTTTGAATGAATATGGTTCAAATATCAAGATTCAGGTGGCACATACAAAGATATAGTTTAGGAATAAGCTACGTTAATTTGTAACAGCTTAAACTTTTGGCTGATTTAATTTGGATTGCTTACAAAATAAATGCAATAAATACTGAGCAGAATGTTATGATTGATCAAGTCATTCAGCCGGGGAGAAGAGTAACAGTAGCTATGGGAACAAATCGTAACCTAGATGCAGGTCAGTTGACCAGTTTTATTTTGATGAAAGCATGCGAGATGAATGACTTTCACAAACCCATATTTTAATTTTCAGGTGCCCCACGGAAAATTGTTCCATCTTCCAGGCCTAGGGAAGAGGGAATGTACTGGGGATATAAAGTACGATATGCTCCGAACGTTAGTTCTGTATTCAAGAACTGCCCCTACAAGGTTTTTCATTCTTTTTGGTGCAAAAATCTGTTTAAAAGCATACCATGTTTTATTTAATCACTTTTTGAAAGCTCTGCCGCCCTGCTCTTCCCCCCACACCATTACTTAAATCTTTAGCCAATTAACTTTTTATAACTCATTGATAGGAAGGATATGACTACCGGATGGGCACCTCTGAACATGGTTTAGTTATAAAGTCGTCAGAACTAAATCTGCCGTCATTCAGGTATGTTTTCATTACCTGGTGGATTCATATTGATTCGTGCACGTAAAGCTGCATCATTTTTCTCCGCAAGTTTGTCTTATTTACAAGTCCAACGTAAAAATCACCTGATTTTCTCATTTAAAAATATCATAATCTTTAGGCATCTTTTAATTGCTTTTGGAGGACTAGCGGGATTGGAAGAGTGTATCGAAGAAGATAATGATTTGAAGGTACTGTATTTAGGAAGCCTCTTATTATCATGGCTCTGAATTCTGTTATCTATGAACTTGTTCTCTGTTTTTTATGCTCACACATGATTATCATTTCACTCCTTGCCGAGAAATCTCTGCATATAATGAATGAACTTGGCTGCCTTATCATTTTAAAACTACCAGATTTCACCAGGATCCGACCTTTACAAATCTTTCTAGTTCTATGGAATAAAAGTAGATTCCGGTAGACTAAAATTTTTCATATGCCTCTAAATTCTGATTTACAGGGGAAAAATGTGCGAGAGGCGTTTGACTTATATTTGAACACATGCCCTCACCAAGGAAGCAGAACAATTCGGACAGAGGTACTTTGCACAGTTTTCTCATCTTCATTCATCAAATAGTATATTTCACAATATTAATGGACTTCAGCAAACAGGAAGCAATCTGCATCTCTCTTCAGTATTTTCAAGAGCCAATCAACCGTGTTTCAAGCAAATACGAACATTAACTTATTAGCTTGACCAGTTGAAAAATAGAAGTTATTAACTCGAGATATTGGAAAAGACGTAAAGAAGGTGAGATCCTGGAACAAATGCCTTGGGTTTCTACGTGTACCCAATTTGATGCCTTTTTGCTTGTCTCATATACAATCTACAGTATTGAAGTAGAAAAAGGGGTCAAAATCTTGTTTGTATGTTGTCAAAGTTATGTCCAATATTGCGTACTAAACACATTCTATGCTTAACATTGTGCATAATATTTTGAGTTTGCTGTGATAGGGAACATAAACTTTGAAAGTTGCTAATTTTTAGAAACTCTTTATTGCTTGCTAAGCATTCAAAAGGAAATTGATAAAATATAAAATAAAGTAATATTGGCCCTTGCTTGATGGAAATTAAAATAAGATTTTTAGTAGATTTTAATAAAAGTTAATGAAATGTGTAATCGAAAGGTTGTAGGTTCATTATGTGATTGAAATTAATTGTTGATTTTGACTTTAGATTAAAATTTAGATTCTAATACTTATCAAAGAAGTTGCAAGGATTTTCACACGGTCAAAGAATGCAAAAGGCTATTGGCCTCGCATAAAATTGTGTTCTATACAAAGAGAAATTAGTCAAATAATACTAGGCATTGAGTTTTCTACTTTTCTCAGCTTCATAAATTGTTATCACTAGCTTTCATCCTTTGACGCAAAGACATTCCTACTAGGCGGCGTGTCTGTGTTGGATGTCTCATGTTGGGTCGGATTTCGACACTCCTTCAACATGTAACATGTATTCAATAAGTCACGTGCTTGTATCATCTATTATTCATTTTTCAAATTACTGACACTGGAGGGATCTTTAGAGGCGCCCATCGAACAAGTGTCGGGCTCGACACGTTTATCATATAGTAAAAATTATAAAAAAGAAACATGAATTCAAAATTTTGAAGAATTTAATTCAACAAGGTCTTGATGTGTCTGTGTTCTACATTTTTTAAAAATCACGTGTTTGTATCGTGTCGTGTTTGTTCAACCTAATCTCAACTAAAGTGCCTTTAGTTGCTCTGCTTTGGTGTCTCAATGTCTATCGATTATGCTTTTCGACCTAGTCTCGTGCTCTCTCTCTTTATGGACGAATCTTGCATAGGAATCCTTAATTTCGGAGCATTAGATTCTCGCCCATATAGGAACATTAAATTCTAATCATCAAATTCTCACATATAGGAACCTTCATTGGCATGTTAATAATAATGTGACACCGAAATATTTGTTGGTTATGATATTCGGTCTCATACACTCGGAGCCTTTTCGATAAAGTTTATATTATAATTATAATTATAATTTTAAATTGGTTGAATATGCCTTTTAGTCATGTATTTTTTAAAATTTAACAATGCATTTTCTGAAGTGCTGTTTAGGTGATACGGATATCACATTAACTTCAATTAAATAGATATTTAAGTCTAAAATTATTCTTCAATACATTTTATATAATTGCTATCTAGTTGTTTTTATTTTCTTGAACTTAAAAAAAAAAAAAAAAACATATATAGTTCTGGATAGGAAATGTATATTTGTAAAAAGAATATTATTTTTATTGACTCATTCTGTCTAACAGAGCTTCTAAATTTGGATAGAGTAATTTGGATAAATTTCATAACTCAACTATCAAAATAAATTCAATAATTCTTGAACGAGCAATCGAAAAGATTCT